>SBIQ01000184.1:0-17454 GCA_014805555.1 Astathelohania contejeani | reverse complement strand
AAGAGACCGAGTAGAAGATGCTGTGAAAAGATTCGGAGAAGCAAGTGCCACTGGATGCCAACCGCAGGCCATCGAAAAGAAAGATAAAGAATAATACATAGCATTAACCCTTAAATAAATGGAAATTATATTAATAGTAATTTTAAGTTTATTATCAAATATTCAGTTGTTTGTGCTTTATGATTTTTATTAGTTTACAAAATTGTATTTATGACAACCTGTTTCAAATTCGGATAAATTTACGAATGATATATTCATTATTATTATCAGTATATGCTATATTATTTATTTACTGCTGAAACTTATTGGGATAAGAGTCGATTGTTTTATTACGGTATTGTAATATCAAAAATACGCACTAGATTTATATCTTTAACTTCAATGGTGCATAACAAATCTGTATTGTTATCACGCCAAATCCCTCAATATGACTATACTTTATAATTATTTACGTCATATCGATCTCTATGATATTACTTGAATCTTTGAGTTTATTATTATGTAAAAAAATAATGATGGTATTAAAGCATGCAAGGATATGGTGTTGCTAACTCTACAAATATCAAAACATTTCTTATACTCTAGAGATATTGTCAAGTGCTTAACTTCGATATAATTTTTAATATAGTTCTTAAAGTTTACGAAAAGACTATTTCGTTTAATAGTAATAAATCCTTGTTAAAACAACAATATTTTATAGCAATAACATGCATTTTGATTCATGATTTTACTATATAAACACTGTCGAATGTAATTGTGAACAAATACTTCATTTCTAAGTGTAAAGTGATCTAAATATAACCTGATCCGTGCTGAAAAATATATTCATTTTAGTTTAATGAAAAAAGAGGTAGAAAATGCATGTTATACAAATTTTTTTATTTTTTAATATAATACGTTAATAATTAATGCCATATTTAATAGGTTAGTGTTATGTTATCCTTTACTTTCTTTTCTATGGCATGCGGTTGGCACCCAGTGGCACTTGCTTCTCCAAATTTTTTCAAATCCTCTTCTACTCGATCTCTTACGTCTATGTTATCCTCAATGTTTTTTCGGTACTTAAGTGATATAGTTGTCTTCTTCAATACCGTCGATTTGATGTATGCTTCTATCGTAGGCGTTATATTTAATTTCTTATACTAATTTCTATGGTACTTGGTTACCACTACGTCCCATGTCATAACATAAGGTATTATTTTAGTATTTGCTTTGTATAGCAAGCATAATTTATTCGCCAAGAGGTCGTATTTCTTCTTCTTTTCCGTTTCAATAATTTAGAGATTATCTTGGCTCGTTATACCAACTTCAACTAATGTTATTTCATTCTCCTTCTTATAGTAAAAAAATATATCTGGTCTATTATTTTTTATTAGGATATCAGTCCTTATCTTTGTATCGACATAAATTTCGTTTCTTTCATTTTCCATGAACTCCTAAACTGAGTGAGATCGTAGCTTTTTTATTTTTTTTTGAGCCATATTTATTCGCTAGTAGAATGTAAATACATATAAGCACCTCATTATGTCTACGTGTATATTCATGGGCAAGCATTCGATTCTAACCTGTTGCCAGTTGGTCGATCGACTTTTTAGTTTTACGCTAGCATCGTAAAGAATTATCTCTCCAAAAAACGTTTCTATCTTGCATATACCAATAAATTGCTTCAGCATGAAGATCAATATTCTCATATTTCATTCAAGTAGAAGAGTCTTTTAAACTAACAAGCTCGTTTGAGCAGGCCCTGTCTTTTCATAAAATCTTTTTTATTAATTTCGTTATAAAAGAGCTTACGATGAGCATCAAAAAGACTCTTAAGATAAACGTCTGCCAGATAGTATTTCACACTAATGTATTGGTATATAAGAGAGAGGTGAGTCTTGTTTTGCTCGTCAACTTTTAGGATTGCTGCTCGTCTTATATAATATTTTTATTTTTTAAGCGTGTCTAATAATTTAAGGTGCATATATTCACTTTTCATTTTCACATAATAAAGACCTCTTCCCATCTCTGTCAAAGGAAAATATAACCTTTATTTGCATTCAGGCTTTAAGTGTACTTTATGTTTAATGATTTACTATTAACAAGCATATTAAATCCATTGATTTTTAATAAAAATATTTTAACAAGTAACTTCGTTATCAATAATGGAAAATTTGCATTCTTATATAATAAAACTAGGAATCTTTTAAATATTAGAACTTTATAAAAATTTTTATATTATGATCATTTATGAATAATGCAAATAGTTGCATTAATTTGAATATTATATTACTTAAAATAATGTTTATAAGCCAAACACCGATTTTACTTATTTAGATATAAAATTCGCATAAAATCTGCAGTATCCTTATGCTTTTTCAAACACCTTTGATCCTAACCATTTTGATGCTTTTATTGTACTGTAATATGTTTTCAAATATTAATCAATATATCTGAGGATACTTGTCAGTATAATTTAAACTTAACTCTTTTTAATAACTATTACAAAATTTTATAACTTTAATATACATTATAGCAAAAATGATAATTTTAGTCTTTTATATATTTAATATGCTAAGCCATTAGACAATAAATCACATCTTCTCTGTTTCTACAAATTAATGATTATATTGGTTAGTTATGCCAACTTCATTTGAAATAATCGATTTCATCTGCTTCTTATAAATAAAAAACTTCTGGGCATTATACTTTACTAGAATAAAAATTGTTATTGCATTATCAATACAAAAATTAGATATTCCATTTTTATGATTTTTTAGAAAGAATTAAACTTGAGCATAAGATAGTCGTAATTTTGAAATATAATTAGCTTTATAAAGTAAATTTTTATGTATTATGCAGAATATATAATTCATACAAATATTCTATTTTATCAGAAAAATATTTCATCTTTTAAATAATAAAACAATGTCATCATAATATAGCAGATTTTATTTATCCTTATTCTCTTCAGAATTCATAATTTTTTTTAATATTTCTTCTTGGTCAGTTTGAAGATTTTCTTTTTTATTTTTTTGATTATAAAGCATTTCTTCAACTATTCTCTGGCCTTCTTCATCCCACTGATCCAAATTGGTAGGCCTATCTCGTGCCAGCTTTTCTGTATCGATCTTCTCATGGCCTACAAATGCACACTCCCACCACATATTTTTTTTCTTATTCATTAATATGCTTATAACTCCGTTTTCCAATGACCACGAATATTCCAAATTTCCAGAATATACATCCATAAACAACTCATTATTGAAAACTTCCTTACCACATACCTCTACTATTAAATGCTTTTTCACTATCTTTACACTTATATCATTTCTTTTTGTAAGCTCATCAAGCGGAATATCAATCGTTACATCATCAAAATCCTGGTTCCATGTATAGTTGTAATTCATTTGTAGGGGTAGATAAATATTTAGGTTTATTATAGATTTGTTCATCAAAACACCAATCTAATTTGGCTTTTTGTATGAAATAAAGGAATGATTTTATATTGAAAAATAAAAAATAAATCATGCTTGATAGTTTCCTGTAACAAAAATTGAAAATGAACAAAATCAATCTAAAGTAATATTAATGGTGATAATAAAAATGAGCTAATAGTTAATAAAAAAACGATTCATGGGAAAAGCTAAAAATAAACAAGTTCTTGATAACCATCCTATAAAAAAATAAATAATTATATAAAATTAAAGGTATTTTTAGCCATTATGTAAGAGATCGAGTAGAAGATGCTGTGAAAAGATTCGGAAAAGCAAGTGCCACTGGTTGACAACCGCAGGCCATCGAAAAGAAAGACAAAGAACAGCCTAACATCAACTCTTAAATAAAAAATTTTTAAATATTTTTAGCCATTATATTCATTGAGTATATAATTGCAATATTTTACATTTTTGAGATACGATGTTGATATTTGCTTAAATGTGTTCTTTGGTTTGTTACTTTACTTTTAATAATCACTTATTTCATTTTTGCGTCAAATCAATGCTTTATGTGTGTATCAGATAAGCGAGATAGACAAAATTTGCAGAGTAGTTTATTTTTGAATAGAATCATTATTTGATACTTTAAAACAATTAAAAATGCTAACTTTCGGTAATTATTCGACTTTTTAATGTAAGGGTACCAATAATAATCTTATTTAACTATGGATTGTTTTTAATTTCGACTTTTAATAGGCAATTGCTTGGTTCTAGGAAATATACCTTATAACACAGCATTTAGTCAAATCAATAAATTATTGAATTTCCTTTTAATATGACTGATAAATACCTTTTACTGTCATTTTCTTGTAAAATAAATCTAATCTATTGTATTAATTTTACAAATCTCAGCTTTTTTACATATATCTGTTGTTTTTTAGTTTAGTAAAATTTTTTAACTTATTCCTACAATTTAAACAAGAAATGCTTTGAATTAGTAAATAACAATAGAAATGACACATATTGTATTTCTTGAGTTTACAACACTATATCATACCATCAATAACACGGTTTTTAAATTCATCAGCTTTTTATTTTGAAAATACTCGAATAATGTTCTCTATTACTGAACTTTTACGTGACCATTTGAAATATTCTTTTTTTTTTACTTTTGCTTGTTTATAATTAAATAATTAATTTATGTTTATTCGTCAAATATATTTCAATATTTGAAAATAAATTTTAGTTATCAATCAATTTAGTAATATAACCTTATAAAATATTTTATAATCTCCACTGATTAATATAATAAATGTCTAATCTGGTAGTTATTGTGATATATTTATTATACAATTATAATAAGCACACCAGTTCTAAATACAATGTGACTAATATCAAACAATTGAAATCGCAAATGAAAATTGTTAACGAGTAAAATAATGAGATTATTGAATCGAAAATTGAGATGTTGCTGATACTTTAAATAATAATATACGAAAACTAAATATTTAGAATATCTTTAACAAAACATAGACTATACATCCTACATCTAAGCATACACTTAGCGCATCTAAATATGATGGGCAATAACACAACATTAAATTATATACTATAATATGTGATATTAAAATTTAAAAAAGTAAAAATATCTCTGCATTTGTAAAAAAGGCCAACTCATTAAAATAATGTTATTTTTATTATATTAAAAGTATATCGAATCTTTTTTGTCATCAACGTATCCAAAACAAGTTTCATAAATATTTATATATCACTAAACCCCGGGATCGACATGCATGAGGAATCAAAAAAAGAGGCTAAAAAGACAATAGAAGAATTTCTTATAAATTCGTTACGTAAAGCTGAGACAGAACCGCTTGACTATAAAAAGCTCCAGCTGCCGCTTGCTCGTATAAAGAGATTAATGAAAGTAGAAGAGGAAGTAAAAATGGTTGCTTCTGAGGTTCCTATTCTGTTTTCAAAGGTGGCTGAGATATTTATAGAGGAGCTTACACTTCGTGCATGGCTAAACACAGAAGAAAATAAACGACGGATTCTTCAAAAAAATGATTTAAGTGCTGCGGTGCGTACATCCGACATGTTTGATTTCCTTATTTATATTATTCCACGAAATGACATGACAGATACAATAAATCCTTTTCCTGAAAGAAGCTATGAAGAGAGCACTTATCAGACCATACCTTCTAATAATATAAACTCGGCATTTGATCCAAGAGAGTGGAATAATAACGTGTGATATAATTAAAGTTTAGTTTATTTATTTGTTTTTTCTTTTCTTTCATTTTTTTCCTTTAAATATTCTATTGCCTTATCTCTTCGTTCTTTTATTTTTTCAGCTAGTTCTTTCTTTTCTAGCTTGATTTTCTGTTTTAATTCTTTTCTCTTTTGCCAATCAACTGGAAGTTTAGTTCCTTTCTTTCGTTCCAATTTCCATGCCTTTTTTAATATTTTATTCGTCATGGGTTGAATTTTTAAATTTATTTTATCGACAATTCTTTCATATTAGAAACCAATTCCTCGGATTCGTCATCAGAATAACATCTTGTATCATAATCACATTCCAAAGCTTCTTCATCATCCATGAATAACTCGGGTTTGCATTTAAACAATTCTGCACCAGATATACCCTCTCTCATTGCCTTTAATTTCTCTGCATGCGCTTTTTCTTCTTTACGCTTCTTCTCTTTCCATTTTTTAAATGTCTCTTCAGTCACCAAAGTCAAGTTATCACCAATGCTCAATCTAGAAAGCTCTAAATACTCTTCTAAACTTATTTCTACATCACTATTCTTATCTATGTCTGTAAGTTTATGAATATCGCGGCATTTTATATCTGGACATTTCCAACTTGGTCCATATTGACCCGAATTCATCGCGTCAATTAAAAATCTACAAACAAGGATCGAATCCTTAACCACCTCTTTTTTTTCTTCTACTGGTTTATGGCTATATTTGCACTTATCTCCATCAGGGCAATTTTTATTAAGAAAATTGATGCACATTACAGTTTTAGGATCTGTTCCAACTGGTATTTTTGGTTGCACAAGAAGAGGCTTGACAGGTGCTGGCTGTTCAACGGGTTTTTTCTTCATTTCCTGTGTCTTTTGCAATTGTACTTTCTGTATTTGCTTTTTTAATGCAGCCGATTTCTTTTTATTTTTTTGTCCAAAAGACTTGTCTAAAAGTTCCTTTTCTATTTCCTTTGCGGTCTTTTTGGGAGCTTGCTTTTTTTGTGCCATTTTGCTGGGGTAAAATAAATAGAAAAAAATATTTATAAAACTAAATAACAAATAAAAATTTTTTATTTAATAAATCTTATTAAGAATATAATTGGAAAAAAAAGATCTTTGAAGAAATAAAGACCATATGAAAGCTTTCTAATATCGGATGCAATCGATTTAATAATAAATATTATTCTATTTAACACAGAAGTATATTAAAAGGCAAATTTCATAAAATAATGGTAATAAAATTTATTTATATTACGATATAAATTCCCATTTTACACTTAAAAATGGGACTTATTAATCTATACACTTTAAGTATATAATACTTTTTATTAGAATAGAGCTTTAATAAAATAATGAGCAAATTTATTTAAAACTTTGTTTTAATTTATCATTTTTATTTCCAATCATATTTCAATTTGTGACACCAATCAATTTTATAACATCTAAATCAATGCATGGGTAAAATGAGCAATAACAACTTTTACAGAACAGGATCAAGAAAATTTCATGATGCACCGGCGTTTATAGGATATGTGGTAGTAACACTAATAGTAAACTCAATTTATATATTATATGGTAATCAATCGACAAAGCCTAAAAACTTTAGTTTCCCTATGCCTACAATTCTTATCGCTTCCGGTATTTGCTTAGTAACTTTAGTTTGTTTTATGTTTATATCTTTTTTGTTGTTTCCTGAATTTATGCTTCACTTTGGATGCCTAGCGGGTCCTTTACTATTAATTGCTATAGCTCTGCTATCCAATGAGTCGATGTTTATTATTATGTCCTGTATTGGAGCTGGTATTTCACTCTTTATTTATTTCTTTTATTTAAGAAAAAATATTAAATACACTGCAACAATATTAAAAGCCTCTACAAAAATAATAATGAAAAATATATTAGGAATAGTTACAATAATTTTCATATCTTCCTGTTTGCAAATATTACAATTATTTATTCTTCTTATGAATGAAAACAAAAAAGTGGAAAATAATTTTTTTCTATATTTTATTTTTATTCTTCAGTCTTTTTGGACACTAGCAAACATTGCTTACTTTATGAGAGTGTATGTGGGAACTATTATTTCATTAACATTGTTTAAAGACACAGCTGGAGAATTTTCATCTTTGGGCTTTGAAGCTTTAAAAAACTCTTTATTAGCACTCGGAAGTATCTGTCTTGGTGGCTTTTTACTAGCATTAGTTACTACACTGAGATTATTACTCGACAAAAATGAACATGAAAACAGAGAAAGAAGAAATATAGCAGGGCAAATATTTGCCATGATTCTTTCTGTGCTTCTCTCTATACTTGAAGATATAATTAAATGTGCCAATGATTGGTCTTTTTCTTATCTGGCTGTTCATGGAAAGTCATATGTAGAGTCCGTAAAAGGATCATGGAATGTTGTAATTCGTGGAAAAAACAGTGTTCTTATAAATTCACTTTGCATCACACCAATTCTTGGTATTTTCCAAATTTTATTTGTAGCCATTTATGCATTTATAATAGGATTAACAGTTTCTGATATTCCTGAACTTTTTTCAGAAACAAGAATTATTGGAACAGCATCAACTATATTTATAACTATGTTTTCATTAATTTCATTTGCCGCAATATTTGATGCTGCAACCAAGTCCTTCTTATTTTCATATGCTGAGGATTCAAGTGTGGTCAATGATCTTCCAAAAGTAAAGGAGGCGCTCAGAGAGCAAGATTCAAAATAAATGATGGCTTATTTACTTCTTTATTAAATAAAATATATATTGTTAATATAATAATATTCTATATTCGCTTGCTTTTTTTAATATCATTTTTTATATAAATTTATGCAACATTTATTTAAGGGTTAACGCTATATATTATTCTTTATCTTTCTTTTCGATGGTATATAAATTTATATTTTTAATGTAAAATATTGTTACTATTACGATTTATAACGAATAGAATTAGTTTTAATTAATCTTTTAACATTTATAATCAACAATAAATTATACATTTTATAAGCATCTAATTACTTCATTTATTATATTAAACACACCTAATTTATATATTCAAGAAACATGGTTTCAAATAATATTTATAAGATCTAACCTCGATCTGAAGAACTAAAAACTTAGTTATTAATTGTTTTTGCTTTATTTAACTCATTTATTTAAATGCCGTATCCCCATTTCACAACTTGATATCGTTTTACATTTACCTCGGCCAGAACAACTTTATTCCTACTTTTCAGAAATAATTACATCAAATTTATTTTTTTAACATTTATCATATGTTAACTTTTCTATTTCTATAATTTAATAGTATGAGCGTAATCATAATATTTATTTATTGATAAAATATTAATAAATATAAAACGGCTTAGTAAAAACGTTATTAAAATTAATGATTTCATGTTAAGTTGTTTTTTCTTGATATATTATCTACAATGAATACCTGATTTTTATGTTATCTATTAATATTAACAAATTGATATATCTTTCTGCTTTTAATATTTTTTTTATGTTCAAAAAATATGGTTGTAAGTGATTCATTAATACAGTGGATAATATATACTCTTTAAAAATTTTTTTAATACTAAGCTCTCTTTTATGTATTTACATGATATCTAGGCTTTCCATATTGAAAAAATGAAGGCTAGCTTGATTTATATATGTAGAATAAATCAAATTCATTAACCAGCAGTAATATTAACACTTACTAACCATCTTCATTACATCTAAATTAGTATTGCTTGTAATTTTTTTTTCTAAAAAATGATTTTATTGTCGTAAACAAGTACAATAATAGAATTTATTTTACTACAATAGCTGTTATTATCTTGTATCAAAATGTATTTCAGATAATTCATTTTTTAATACATTTCGAACCGAGTAACTTTATTTCGTATATATTTTTTTTCATATTATTAAAAGAGAAGTAATGGAGTATTAATTTATTGGCTGGTTTAGACATTTAAAATGAAATGTCGATATTATATACGAATATGATCTATAATTAATCAGGTATCAATATGTATTGCATTTCTATAAACTATTTTCAGGTTAATTTTATTTGAATATAGATGAAATGATAATCACATTTAATAAATAATTAGATATTTTATAATTTATAGAAATTGAAAAGAAAATGACATACTGCCCTTTAGCAAATAAATATCATATAAGTCAAAGACAAAAATAAGATTTTACTTTTGATATGATTCATTGAATCAATATAAAAATTAATATTTAAAACTATGATTACTTATTATAATTTAAATTCCATAAAATAAAGAAAAAATAATTATAAGAGATTAAGACAATGAAGCAATGCAGACGAATATATCGTTGTTATATAAGTAAAATATTTGTCAATTTAATATAAAATAAATGTATAATAAGATAAAGGTGTTTGTTATTTATATGCTAACTGACAATATAAGGCGATACTCTGATTCTGAGTTAATTATAAATTGATACATGAATTAATAGTAAATCTTCTTAAAGAAATTTGATTTTCTATACAAAGCAAAGACTAAAATTATTTTTATTTTATAGGATGGAGAATATTGAATACCATATAAATTTATGAAAAAATTAAATATAAATGATATTTCAAAATAAATAAAAAAAACACCTGAAACCATATTGCCCAAATAAAGATGAAAAACCCAAAGATACTATGAATAAAAAATAAGATAAAAAAATAATAGAAAGACTTAAAGCGAGTGTAACAAAAATAAAATAATATTAATTCTTTAATATAATAAATTTAATCACCAAGATTGCGTAAAATGAAAGAAAATTAAATATATTCATCATACCAATACATGTACAATTATATTGACTAACAAGTTTATCTTTATATTCACTTATTTTTTGATTTACCAAACACA
Organism: Astathelohania contejeani; assembly: GCA_014805555.1. Classification (NCBI taxonomy): domain Eukaryota; kingdom Fungi; phylum Microsporidia; family Astathelohaniidae; genus Astathelohania; species Astathelohania contejeani. Next base: position 6,907 of record SBIQ01000184.1, on the reverse strand, counting down.
TAATTTATTTATAATTCTATATTATCTGCTTCCGTATACTCACTCTCAGTTATATCTAATCTTTTTACTTGTATTCTTCGTTTCTTTCTAAAATTAAGATGGAAATGAATTATAGGTGCAGTAACACCGTGCACCACAACAGATGATAAAACGATAAAATGGACCAAAGGTATCAATATCTTGTTGATGCTGAAATTGTAGTTCTTAAGCTCATTCTCAGCATGATAAGCAAAAAAAATTGCACCTACACCAATAGGACCAAACCACCCTGCAAAAAAAGATTCTCGTCTATCAAATAATTGCGGAATACAATTCCTAAAAGCCATAATACAGGGCGGTCTACGCAGTAATATAATTAATCCTGCTATAGCAATATATCTTACATCAAACTCATTCCAGGGAATCATTGATCCAAAAATAATAAAAAAACTTAAATTAAAAAGTAAATCTAAAACTTCTAAAATTTGGCTATTTTTCGTATCTGCAAGAAAAGATTTATCCCAGGAAAAAAATATGCCACAAACAAATGCTGCTAGTATATCGTCACTATGAAGTAAAGATGTTAATCCGGTAACAAGTATGGCCAAAGCTATTATATATACTAAAAATGATTCCTTATCTATAAGCCCGTTTTCCATACTTATCTTAAGCAGAATGCGTGCAATGTATCCAATTACAGCTCCAATAAACACAGCAAATATTATCTCCCGTAACCACGTCTCCAATATCCATTTCTTCCAAGCATCCAATTTTCTTTCTCCGCAAATTAAAAATATAATAGAATAAGTTAAAAGCGGAAATCCAAGCCCATCATTTGCTGCACTCTCGATTGCTATCAAATTGCGAAGATGAGTGGGTATATATCTGTTGGCAAATTTTCCTTTTAATACAGTACTTGCAAGAACAGGATCGGTTGGCGTTACGCATGCTCCAATTATCATAGAAGAATATAAATCCAGCCCGATAATATAATAAATTATTAGTGAGGATATCGCCCATGTTAAAAGCATCAATGGGCCTAAAAGCATAAATAAACTTTTCCATTCTCGACGGATATATGATTTAGGTATTGCTACACCTACAGCAACAACTTGAAGGCTGATAACAATTCGGGAAAATTGAAACATAAATTTATGAACTTCTGGTATTTGTATGAGATCAAATCCTTTAGGACCACAGATTATTCCAAATAGTGTAGCTACGAGGGTTTCACTTATATAAAGCTGTTCCTTGACGAATAAAGAAACCAAACCAAATGATAAAATAAATCCTCCAAACAAAGTTAATCCTACGAAAAAATCATACATGGGGTATTGAATATTAATAAAAAAAAGGAGTAAACTTTTGATTTAAGATAGAATTATATATATGCTATAAATGTAGATTGATCAATAAAAATAAAAAAAGTGTCTAATGATGATTTATAAAAATCTCATTATTTTAAGTATTATCGAATACTAATGATAATCAACTGAATGAACGAATTAAAAATTAATAAGTAATAATTTGGTGATATAGATATCATGTTCAATAAATTTTCGAATTATATTAAAAGGGAAATTCTGAAAGATAGTTTAATGCTGTATAAAGATAATCTAGGATGTAAAGCTTAAATTTTAAATTTGAGGGAGTCAGAATTGTAAATTAAAGTAAATATCGATAAACATTTAGAATAATACATCATATTAAATAAAACAAGCATCGAACAAAAATATAGTTGCATTAGATAAATATTTTAAATAATCCTGTTCAGGCTAAGTTTTTTTTATCAAAAACAGATTTTATTTATCACATTGTTCAGTTTCACATTTTAGTGCGGCATATATCTTTCTTCTTATGGGAGATTAATTGTCATATAGTATTTATGTTATCACAGCTAATGATTTTTACCCATCGAATAAATATATTTTATTATTATAACTCTACTAATTCTTGAGTACAGAAGGAGCAATGAGGATGAAATGGACGTAAGAGATTGAGTAGAAGAGGCTGTGAAAAGACTTAGAGAAGCAAGTGCCACTAGATTCCAACCGAATGCCATAGAAAAGAAAGACAAAGAATAACACAACATTAGCCCCTTAAATAAAAAGATTCAAATAACTCCATTAATTTATTTAATTACTTCTCTGTTTATTATTTTAATACGGACCTCTCTATGATAAACTGCAAGATATAACAACATTATTTTTTATCTATATGTCTTTATTTATTTGCTGAAGTTTAGGAATTGTAGAAATGAATGAGCTAAAATTTCTATATTTATAACAAATAAACCGATATTTTGGTCAAACATAATCGACCAGATATATTCTTTCAAACAAAATGTTTAAACAAAATAATTTTGGTGAATTTAGCATAACAAAGTAATACCATCCCCAACTAGCGAGATGTAGGAAAAAGTATGATTTTTGGCTAATAAATCCAGCTCAAATTATAAAGTAAAAATTAAAATTTAACCTTATGTTAAGACATATAACAACGTTTTCAAAAAGTTACTTAAAAAAGCTCAACACCACACCAATCAAGAGGCATATATTCAATTTACGGTATTTTCAAAATCCATTTTTCTAGAATTTAAACGGAGTACAGATAATAGTATGGAAATAAATAGTGGTATCAAATATGCGATATATAGGCATATGGACGATAGTATTAATTGATGGTTACCATGCATGGAAGAAAAAAGCAATAAATGACAACAATATTATAATTAAATAAATATACAAATTCATTTTATTTATAACAAGCAATAATACTTTATTAAAAATTTTTTAATTATTTCAAATTTTTTTAGTGTATTCAAAGATTTTATGAATTTTATATAACTACGTTTAGCATATAATTTGTTTTAAAAAATAAAATGTATTCAAATTTTAATACTAGGCTATTATTTATTTCTTCTTTTTATTACTGCAATCATCATTCAATAACGCTTGTTTCTCCACAGCCTTCCTTACAGTACCTCATCCTTGATATTTATTTTGCACTTGATTAATATGATTTCGATTGTTATATTTAGTACTATCAATTTAATGCATGCCTTTAGCGTTGTATCATACTTAGTTGTTTTACATAGTATCTATTATACTTGAGCATTACCCATTTTTATATTATGACATAAATAACTGTTTAGAAATTATATTCACATAATAAGCTTGAATCATTACCGGAAAAATCATATTTCTCATTCTTTACGTTTTTACTACCTATGAATTATTTTAGCTTGTTATATATACTATAAACCGAATGTTTTTACTATCCTTTTATTATAAATATAACATCTTGTTGTTTTTATTAAGATTTCAATACTTATTTTTGTATCTACGCGAATTTTGACTTTTTAATTTTCTATAATATTTAGGCTTAAATAACTTTTTCTATGATTCTATGAAATATTAAAGTATATTTATTAAAAATAAAAAAAATATAAATTATTTCTAAAATAATGAACTAAAAGAAATAGCAAATGTAAAATATAATAATCAATTTATATACATATTATAAAAATACGAGGTTTAATATAAGATAGTATTATCAATTCATATTATTTAATTATAATCAGTAAAAAAGATATATGATATAATAACAATATTATTACTATACAAATGTGAAATAAAAAGAATATTACATGTCATAGAAACATAGTTTGTTTAATTTTAAAATGCTATATTATTTAGAAGAATTTTAAAAGTACAAAACATAAAATACAGCAATTTATACGAGTTTCAATTTGATGAAAAATACAATAATTTGAATACAGAGTGAATAAACTATTAAGCATCGTATATAATGCAGAAAAAATATAATGTATGCATGACGTAATCTTTACCTGAAATGCATCATATAAAAAACTGTATTTTTATATAAGATTATTTTTAATTTGAATTTTGATATTTAATATTGTATATACTCAATAGCAGTATTTAATACTGAAATTTCACATAGTCCATACAAATTAGGGTTAGCTCGCATAAGCATAGCTCCGGGATATATTAAAACATGATGTTGAATGATAATATTCCTAATCGAAATTAACAAATTTAATATTACAAAATTAAAGACCGTAAAGTATTTTATTACAAAGTCGTATATACAAATTTTATTTAATCTAATATCAACTTACAATAGCCGAACTGAAAATATATTTAAAAATTTTAAAACTAATAATAAAAATAATTGTTAATACAAATGCAATGAATAACCAAGCAATAAAATTTCCTACTGAGTTGTTTTCATTTTCATGTACATTTTTATCGTTAATTATAATAATCTGAGCCTTATTATTTTTATTTATTTCACTTTTACATGATATATATTTCTCAGTAATATCATTCATTATATTCATGATATTTGAATCATCCGCATGATTTAGCAATATGCTAATATATCTTTTATAATTTTTATCCAATATAACTAAATTTTCACGATCATAATTTCGTAGTTTAAAAAGAGAAAGATGATCTCTTTTATTATTTTCATAATGCTCCAATGCATCATCCATATTTTTGCTATAATTTTTTGCGAACATAAATATCATAGTTTTGCTGCTTATATATGCATTAATTTATCTTTAAACTTCCATATTAACAAATATAGAATATACTTTAATATATATTTAATTAAATCTATCTTTTTAATTATGAAAAGAAAGACAAAGAATAACATAGCATTAACTTTTAAATAAAAATATTTTTAATTATTAAATTAAAAATTTTATTCTGGTCTAACTAATTATTTTTTCTTGATTAACTATCCTTTATATATATAACTTTGAATGAAAAGTTAATATGCGTTATTTGAATATATAATGCTTATTAAAAATTTCAAAATAGTTACGCGTATATACAATATATAACATTTTAATGTTACCACAAATATTTGCAAATACATAGTATTATTCTTCGTTTTCTCTTTCCATTACGAGAGCTTATGTTTAGCATTTTTTATAAGTAGAATAGTTTAAATATGTCTTAAATAAAGAGATTAGATATGATAAAAGCCACTAAATTGTTATTCATTGCATAATAAATATATATTTAATTTAATTTAATTTAATAATACATTTATTTAATCATATTATGGCGATATATAAATTAATAAAATTAAATATAATATGCGTTTATTCGCACATATCAAACAAATAAAAAGTTTAATTAAAGAGGTAATAGTGTTGTGTTATTCTTTGTCTTTCTTTTCTATGACCTGAGATTGGCATCCGATAGCATTTAATTCTCCAAATCTTTTCATACCCTCCTTTACTCGATCACTTATGTCAATAGCATCCCCAATGCATCTTCTGTACTCATATGATAAAGTTTCAGCTGTCTTGCTTAATACTGTCAATTAGATGTATGTCTTTATCATTAGGGTTATGCTTAATCACTTGAAATATTTTCTTTGATGCTTGGTTACCACTTCGTCGCATGCAATAACACAAAGTATTATTTCAACATTATATTTGATAAATCTGAAATAAAAAAATTTTTATAAAAATAACATACGTATATTCAATAAATTTGTGAATTTTGATATAAAGAGAAAGAAAAGGAAACAAAAAGTAGGATAAAGGAATGAGTTATTAAAGAGGTGGGAAGATGTAGCGAAGTGGAAGATATAATATATGAGAAAGGAAAACGAAAAGAAGAATAAAGAGAAGTAAAACAAGGAGAAAGGAAATGAAGGAGAATGAGATCGATATAAATAAATTAAGAAAAAGAAAGGAAAGATATGAGAAGAAGATAATAAAGGGGGTCAGATAGGAATGAGAAAGAAGGATATATTAAAGAGACAGTAAAGTAATAATATAATACGCTGGTGGAATGAAGGCGTGATACGAATTAATGGATAGTAAATTACAACTGGGAATCCAATTTATTTATGTCAGTTAAACGATAAGCTAATATGCAGTATTATAACTTTTTGTAGTCTATGCGGAAGGAAACAATACTAAGACAATGGATTGCTAATGCAACTAATAATTAGTTCTATTGCTGCATTGCAGGTGGAGAGTAATAGAAGGAAAATATATAGATGGGAAAACAATTGAAGGAAAGCCAAATTAAATATAGACGCGAATTAGTAAGTGTTTTAAATATTATAAATAAATGAGCAAATTAATTGTATATGAACTATTTTCACAAATAAAAAAACAATATTTTTATACCATTACCTCCATGAAGCTTTTAACCATCAAGCTTTTATGGTACTATTTTGTGATATTACTTTAGCAATACATGTATACTCAATAAATTTATTATATTAACAAAATTTTTAAAATTCATAGGTAAATAATCAGTCAGTAAGTTTTAAGACCAACATTACTATTATTATTAATATGAAAACAATCTTCTACCTGGATGAAACATGGGAATATTGATCCCCGTGCTGAAGGAATTTATTGCTATATCCAAGATAGAAACGTTTTTGGAGAGACGATGCTTTACAATGCCAGCATTGCGGTAAAGCCAAAAAGTCAATCGACCATCTGGCAACCGGTTGTAATCGAATACTGGGACATGACTATACGCGAAGGCATCATGAGATACTTAGGTGTATTCACCTTCTACTTGCGAATAAGTAAGGCTTTAAAAAATCAAAAAAACTACGAACTCATTCAGTCCAGGAGGTCATGGAAAATGAAAGAGCCGAAATTCGGGTCGATACAAGGATAAGGACTGATATCTTAATAAAAAATAATAGACCAGATATATTTATTTACGATAAGAAGGAGAATGAATTATATTAGTTGAAGTCGGTATAACGAGCCAAGATAATCTCGAGATTGTTGAAACGGAGAAGAAGAGGAAATACGACCTTTTGGCGAACGAATTAGGCTTGCTATACAAAGCAAAAACTAAAATAATACCTTATGTTATGACATGGGATGGTGTGGTAACCAAATATCACA
>SBIQ01000183.1:0-17561 GCA_014805555.1 Astathelohania contejeani | reverse complement strand
AAATTCTTATGAATTAATTTATGTATAATATTACAAAAAATATTTTCATCCATATTAGCTCTTTTCTAATATAAAATTTTCCAATTATAAAATATAAATTCTAAAATAAACAATATATTCATATAAAAATGCCTCTTTATTACTTATTCAATATATACCTTTGCATCATCTGAATACTTTTACTGTATTTCCGTAATTTTGTTTAAGTTCAATCACGTAAAAAATGTTTTTTCTAATATTAATTCTAACTGGTTGTAACGTTTCTATTCTTTTACAGTTAAATGATATAATTAATTGATCATCTACTATAATGCTTGTTCCTAGGTTACACGTTGTTCCAATACATTGTCTAATATTCAATTTAGTTTTGCATAGTGCATTGATTTTATACATGATAATCAAAGTTTTGTTTATTACTCTTTTATTAGCTTTTAATTTGTATTTTCAATTTTATGTTGCATAAATTTCTTTACTTAGTATCGAATCTCTCTTTTTTATTTATTTTTATTTCTTTAACTGTTTTATAAATACTGCATGATAGAATTCTAATAGCTAATGTGTCATATTAAATTTATAATGATCCGAAATATGATTTTACTTTCCTTGTTTATATATCTATCATTTCTTATTATTACCAATACCTTTTCGCAAACCTTATGCGCCATTCAGGTTACCATTACATCGAACCTCATTATGTTGAATTCTGTATTCACCGCTTAATCTCATCTAATGGGTTTTTATATTTTTTAATTTAAATCAAATACCATCTATCAACTACACCACCAATATAAATATATCTTTTAATACGAGATAAGTTTATTACTTCCAAATACATGCAAATTTATGTCCATCATTAATATGTCATGATTATAGATTATTATATTGGCTTTATATCAACTTGCTATGTTTCTTAAGATTATATTCATACAAGGAATCTACTTAAATTTTTCATGGGTAAGATAAAATATTTTAATTAACAAACAAATGACTTAATTTAAGACGTAAGAATAATTCAGTATAAAACAATAGCAAAAATGATAACAAATGTTAAGTTTTATTCAATTTGATGATGACTAAAATAACTCATTAAGTGAATACAAATTGAAATATTGTTTCTCCATAAAAGTGAATACATGGCTTTCATTTATAAATAATTGGCTCAAAACCATATCATTTGAGTAGAGAAGAAGCATTGATGATGATATGGATGTAAGAGATTGAGTAGAATGTGCTGTGAAAAGATTTGGAGAAACAAGTGCTACTGGATGCCAATTGCAGGCCATATGAAAGAAAGACAAAGAATAACATAACATTATTATTTTTTTAATTAAATTACTTGAATATAGTAATAGGTATTATAATTTTCATATGTTAATTAGTAATATATTATTAACGAATTTTAACAAGATACGCTTTATTTAAGTTATATCTTTACGATTATATGTTTTATTAATAATATACTCAGTTTATATTCTGGGAAGCATTTATTTAATGATTTTGCACTTCTATTTAGTAAAAAATCGTATGCTTATATATAACTGTTACATTATGATAATTGATCAAATAACGTTATAAATATAGGAATGCTATATATATAACCAATTAATTAAAGCAGCAAAACAATGTATTGTCATAATACCAGTTTATATCATATGGTATTGTAGAGTCAATCTAATTGAATACATCGATCACAGTTTTATTATGAATGAAATGTTGTCTGTTACTTGGTATATTTAGCATAAAATAATATATCTTGTTGTTTTATATATATTAAGAGACGTTTGACTGGAGAGGTTTATAAATATTCTAAAAAAATATTGTATTATAATATTTAAAAAAACATAACACGAAAAGCCATATAGAACAAGATGAAATATTATAATTAATAAAATTTTTTTCAATTTGAATGCTGTGCATAAACAAACCTTCGCGTGCAGAGAATAACTATACTTTTACAATTAAAATGAAATGTTTTATTGAGCGATAACATTCTTGCATACCAACAATATGTTCGAGCAAAAAAACAAGTAACTATTCTGCAACCGGATGTTTTTAATGATATGCTATAATTATCTTAAGAGCATAATGAAGTATTGAGATGTATCAATTTTTTGTTAATTAAAAAATATGTATTATCAAACAAAAAAACATAAAAAAAAATTATCTTAAAAAGTAGTAAAAATAAAGTGAATAAGATACGTAACAATACTACGATAACTATCGATATTATACTATTAGCAGACAAATATATTTATTTACGGCTTATATAACGGTGAAAATATTTTGTCATAAAAAATCAAAAGATAAGACAACTGATAGGTTGTTAGGATCAAAGTGAAGAGGAAATACGATTTTTAGGTAATAAACTTGGTAAACCCACACGCATAAACAAATATAATATATATTTTATATCTGAGTGACGTGGTGACGAAGAATCAGAAATGTTACATAATATAGCTTAATATAACACCCTTAAATAAAGTATGCATTTAACTTTTAAGCCACATTTTTTAACATAGAAAACACATTGAGAGGATAGAAGAAATCAAAGATATAATCTAGGCGTATTATTAGATAGAAACAAACCTGTGTGTTTATCACATACAATAGAAAAGTAGAAAAAGGTAATCTGATACCAATGCTTTATTTAAATTATTAAAAATATAGAATTAGTAGTAAAATTAATGAAGTGATATTGAAGTCCATTGTTCAATATGATCATTAACTAACAAATAATTTCGATATATATTTGTAAAGTATACGCAATACCATTCATCACTACATGATGATATTATAGTATGTAATTTCGCAAAGGTAATGTAAGAAATAGATAAGTATATCATAGATATATTCAATATGCCTTTAGAAATAAATCTTTGTAAATAGACATCGGTGACATAATAAATGAGTAACTTATGTAAATTTAATGTAGTTGATGCTGTAGTAAAGTATAAATAAATTTAATAAATAATAAAATCCGCAATACAATAAACTTTAAGATTAATTAGAAAGATATATTTTTAATAAAATAGGTTGATAGTATTCGTTTAATTTTAAATATATAATGAAGGTTGTTTTTTTATAAAATAAAACTTTTAATCAGCTTCGTTTTCCATGGACAACCACTCTATAACCATCAACATAAGGCTCCAATTCTTTTGCAATAGTCAGTGAATAATCTCCCTGCAGTTGAATAACACCTGCTTTCTTGTCTAATTTTCCGCCACAGCTCAAACTTTTTTTTAAATCGGAAAATAAATTTGGTAGTGTTTTCGATGGAACTCCCTCTATTATTGTTAGCTTTTTCCGTCCATATAACTGTTGTATCCTAACATGAACCATCTGCTCAGATTTTTTTATGGCATCTATTCCAAAATTGCCTTCTAAGGATGTTTCTTTAAATTCAAATTCATCTTCCATGGGTAAAAAAATATATTAAAAAAATATATTGCAACATTTACATTTAAAATAAAATTTATTTTCATTGCATTGTTTTTTAAATGTAAATGTTACAATATATTTTGCAATTCTAATTTATTTAAATGTATTTATGCGAATAATTTAAATTTTTATTAATATTACATACAAAATAAGTTCTTTCATTTGATATATAAGTATTTGTTTTGATCAATTTGTGTTATGTTATAATGCTCCAATCTTCAATTTCATTTGTATTTTACTCAGTCTTTTATTACTTTTTCAATCTTGTCCTTTTATAAATTGAAAATATATAATATTTTGTTACTTATAAATTTTATAATAGCACATTAATATATAATCATATTTATTACTTTATTTATTAGGATATAGTTTTTTATGCAAATCTTTATTATACTTATATGATGAATGCATGCATAATTTATGATGTATGAATTTATTGTTTTTATTCATTTGGTCAGTTCTAAAAAACTTTGCCATAAATATTTAATAAGGAAAGAAATACGAGATATGACAAACGATGAATGGATCAAATATAAAAATGCTGTTATGAAATTGAGAGAAGAAGGTGTTTTCGATGAGTTGTCGCAGATACACAATACAGTGGCTGCTTATGCTCACAACCATCCTCGGTTTTTGCCTTGGCATAGGATGTTTCTTCTTTATTTTGAAAGCATGTTACAATTTTTTAGCAATGATCAATCAATCTCAGTACCATATTGGGATTGGACAATCGATTGTGAAGACCCATCAAAATCCATAATATTTGATGAAAAATATTGGGGCGGCAAAATATGCTTTGAAGTGGGTTATCCCGAAAAACATTGTCTAGCTAGAAATGAAAATGACATTGATCCATTCTATTCTATGGCACAGATTAATAAAATAATAAATAGAAAAATGAAATATGATGAATTCAGAGACATATTAGAATTGGTTCCTCATGCCATTGTTCATTTTAATGTAGGCGGTAAAAAAGGGGATATGGCTATGATGTATAGCACTAATGATCCAATTTTCTGGCATCATCATTCATTCATAGATTATTTATGGCATAAAAAACAAGCTAAGAATTTAAAGAGCTATGAAAATAATGGAAATGAAACTTTGTTTCCATTTGATAAACAAATTAAAGATGTATTAGATATCAACGACTGTTGCATTAAATATAAAGAATATAAACCATTTAAAATTAATTCGAAAGGAGAAGGCAAAGCCAGCCGATTGTCTGAAGAATTTATAAAAAGACACGGATACGATAGTAAGAAAGTGAGAATGTATGAAGATTACCTTATATCTGAAACGAAAAAAAGGAATATTATATATAGGTTTATAAAATATATATGGGATAAAATATTTTTCTGGATATGAAATATGTTCATATTTACAATTATAGAATTATTATTTATTTAATGTATATATGCTGTGTAATTCTTTGTTTTTCTATTCTGTTATCCAAAATTAGTATCAAATGCAAGCGGATAGTAATATTTAAGAATTATTCATAATTAAATAAAATAATTTCTCGAATAAAATAATATTAAAATGTTCTTATTTTAAAAAGAAAATATCAAATGCTTATTTATAAAAAAACAAAATTTATAAAATTAATTATCTAAAATCGTTTGTTTAACAATGCATTATGTCCATCAATTTTTACTTACCTATATTGATTAATTACATTATTTTACTTTTCAAGCTTTTTCTATATACCTCATTCTTATTATCCCACAATTTTATCAAGTGCATTTAAGAAAATCATTATGAATTTTAAGTTTATTTATTCTGGCTTTTATTAAAAAGCTTAATTTTTTTGCAAGACAATGGCATTATATAAGGAATGGTGAATATTAGATTTAAATATAAATTGGTAAGATAATATAAACAGTTAATGCATATTTTAACACTTTATATTTATTGAAGTAAGTATGTTTTAAATATTCTATTAATAATATTTATTATATTTTGCATTGATTATAAAAAGATTTTTAATTTAAAAAAATAGAACAGGAAATATAAATAAGATATAACTTTCTATGATAATAAATAGTAATATTATATGTTAAAGATATATTTATATTTTCGCAATAATTGATTGTCAAAGAATCCAATTAAAAGTCGTTTCAATAGATAAATGTTTACCCGTTTTAAAATATTAACAAACATTTTCCTCTTAGGTCAGCATTACAAAGCAAAATTATCTAAGATTGATAAATAAATGTAATAATTCTACGTTATATTGAGAGATAAATACGATCATACATTCGATCAAAGAAGACATTGATATAATTATCTTTCGATTTAACTTTAACATTTTAAATGAGTGTTTTATATAAATTTATTTGCTATTTACAAATTTCATATAATTTATTAATAAAGAGTCTTTATCGTTTATAAAAATTTAACAAAAATATGAAAATATTCGTTAATTTCTTTTTATACTCATACTAATAAATGCTAGTATATGAATGATATAAATTGGTATCGACTATTAATTTATTGGAATATATTCGCATTCCTCCATTAAAATAAATACATCTATAGCAAAAGCCAATTCATTTTATATTATCATTAATTAAATCGTGAAATGCCTTACAATACTTTCTTTTGGTATTACATTTGGTATGCATTTAGAAAATGCATATCTTTTTCACATTTAATTTCCAGCTTCATGGTATTGGCTTTTTATTATAATAATATTGACATTGTAATTGATTCAATAAATTTATATTTACGGTGCATTTCCATGATTATATAAATATTTGATTATAATTTCACAAATATTCTTAATATTTATCTAATCAACGAAGAAGATTAAAAATCGGCACATGATCATTTCTTTCTATAATTTAGTATTATACCATCTACAATACACAACTTTCTTGCTTACATTTCTAAGTTTTTTAATACTTGCCTGGTTTTATCATCATATATCTCTTATTTATCTTCAACTCTAAGGTTATTTTCGATAAAATTGATTGAATAGATGATTGTATTAAGAAGGCTGCATTTGCTTTATATAAATAACCTTTATAATATTTTGCTACTTTCTCGTCTAAATCAAAAGATTAATTATAGTTTTTGTCTGACCCTTATATACAACACCTTTTCATTAAATGAAACGATATGTTTTATTTTTTTCTGAATTTTGACTATTTGTAAGCCATTTTAAATCAGTATACTGACTTTAATTTCATTCAGCAGATCATCTAAAATAAATATACCCGATATATTATAATTACATCTGTTGTTATTGTATTGTTGCCTAAACTTCTTTTAATATTAACCACTAATTTCCGGCATTTTATAAATCAATTAATCTATTCTGGTTTATACAGGAATTAAAATAAACCAATTATAAATGAATACTTGATTTCGAATCTATAAAAATATCGAAGCACCCCCTGAACATGGATTCATTGAGTAACGAGAATTTACATCAACTTGGAATCACAGCAAGATCTTTGGTGGAAGATGGAAAAGGGATACTAGCAGCAGATGAAAGTCCACGGAGTATTGAGAAGCGACTTGAAACCAATGGAATAAAAAATACAAAAGAAAACAGGCGAGCGTTTAGAGAGTTGTTGATAACAACACCAGAAATTTCGAAAATGATTGGCGGTGTGATTTTGCATGATGAGACCTTTGACCAAAGAAATGACGTTGGTGATCTATTAGTTGATTTGTTAGTAGAGAAAGGGATAGCTCCCGGAATAAAATTGGATTTGGGACTTGAAGATTTGAATGATAAAGAAAAAATATCTATTGGATTAGACGACTTAGAAGAAAGATGTGCTCTTCCCAAATATAAAAATGCAAAATTTGCGAAATGGAGATCTATTTTTCGAATTACTGAAAATACGCCAACAGAGGATACAATAGAAAAGAATTGCGAAGTTTTAGCTAAATATGCATTTATATGTCAAAAGCATGGATTAGTTCCAATAGTGGAACCTGAAATTTTATGGGATGGGAGGTATGGGATGAGAGAAGCATATATTCAATCCAATGTAATTTTAAGTTGCCTGATGTATCATTTAAACAGAGCAGGAGTGTATATTCCTGGTGTAGTAGTAAAAACGGGGTTTGTAAGCACAGGAAAGGAAATGAAGACCAAGGATGATATTAAAGAAATATCTGCTATGACTTTTTCTTCATTAATTGCCTCCATTCCTTGTGGTATAGGAGGAGTAGTTTTTTTAAGTGGTGGACACTCTCCTGAAGATTCAACAGAATATTTAAACAACATTAACAAGGAAAAGGGAAAAAGAACTTGGAAGATAAGTTTTAGTTTCGGTAGGGCATTAACAGACCCCGTTCTTGCTGTATGGAAGGGTGATGAAAGAAATAAAATTCAGGCCCAAGAAAAATTCAAAGAGTTGGTAAAAAGAAATTATTTGGCTGCCAGAGGAGAATTATGATTTAGGAAACTGATACTCATAAAGTAGAAGTTTATAAATAAATTTTTAAGTAGGGTAAATTATATTTATTAACAACAGCCAGATTTCTTTTTTTTAGTTTCCAATGGTACACCCTCCAATTTCATTTGGTGTTGCACCTTTTTCCATCGTGCCTTATCTAAAGTTTTATTTTTCTCATAAATACATTTTATGAGCTCATTAAAAGCTTCTTTGACATTTTCCCCAGAATACGCAGATGTTTCGAAGAAAATCAACCCGTTTGCACATGCAAGTCTTTCCCCCTCTCCTTGTGTTACTTGTCTCATCTCTTCTAAGTCCACTTTATTTCCTACGAGCATTATAGTTATATTTTCCTGCGAATGAGCTCGAAGTTGGGTAAGCCAGTGGTTGATAGAATCTGTTAAAGAAGATTTTCGAGTTACGTCGTAAACGATAAGCGCTCCCAAGGTTCCTCGATAGTATGCGGATGTAATAGCACGATACCGTTCTTGTCCCGCGGTATCCCAGATTTGTGCTTTTACAATAGCCTCCTTAAGCTTAAATGTCATTGTTGCAAACTCCACTCCAATAGTTGCTTTGGTTTCTCGTTGGAAATCATTTCGTGTAAGTTTGGATAGAAGATTGGTTTTTCCTACACCTGAGTTTCCTATAAGAACTATTTTGAAAAGATAATCATATAACTCGGCTTGGTCCTGTGTTATTGCCATGTTTTGAGGATTGATTTTATTGATAACATTGATTCAAAACTAAGTTTGATTTATTGCCAATGAAATAAGAATATTTAAAATGCTGATTGATTTGAAACTGTGCAGCCATAGTTTATTATAGAAGAATGGTTTTGTGTTATTTAATTTAAATATCAATGAGGAAAAAAATAAGCGTGATGATTATTAAAGTAGAATATTAATCAGGTTCATTATTGTAAAGGATGTGATAACTAAGTATCGCAAAAGCTATCTTTCTGAATTACAGCCCGAATCGAAGCATATATAATGTGCTTAAAAAGACCCTTAAAATCAGAGCATTGAAGAAGCATTGAGATTGGATGCAATGAATGCTGCTGAGAAAGCATACTAACTTTGAAGAAAGCTAGCCGAATTAGATGTCTATCGCAGGTAAAAAAAGAAATTGTTAAGTAATACTATTAAAAATAACTTTCATTTAAATAAAAGGATTTATATGTTATATTATTCGACTTTTATTTTTTTAATATAGTCATCTCTCTTTAATGAATTGATGTAAATTATAAATAAATTTTTAAACAAATAATAATTTTAGCGGATTAATTATTGGAATTATGAATTATATAAAAATTATTCGATATTAAATAATTCATCATCTTAAAATTCTGTTTTTACTTTGAATTAAATTTTAGACACATAAAGCAGTTTTTAATTAATATAATTATCTGCTTTTTAATACTTATATCTCTGCTATCTGAGTCGGTTTAATATTTAACTATGCTACAAATACCTTTAATCTTTTCGCATTAATATTTATATGGGATATGTGAAATACATATTTATAACCTTCTTATATTTATAAAATAAAGTTTGTATGTGCTTTGGTATTCTAGGCGAATGATATGTTCATTTATATTCTTTTTTTTCTGTTTCCATATTTGCACTTATATTGCAGAATTTAGTGGAATGTATAAGTCATAAATAAATTGTGTAATAAATATATTATACCTTTTATTTTTATACTCTTCTCTAAAATTTGCTTTAAAAATCGGTCAGGTGATACACAACATGAATATACGCTTGTTTGAAAATTTTATACAACCTGATTTTGTCGGAAGTTCGCGTTTTTATACGCTTTTTTGCAATCCAGGTGCTCTTTATGAATGTTTTAAATTGAAAAAAGCGATGTTATCAATTTTATTATAAAAATGTTTTATTGCTTTAAATCGCAAAGGTTCTCTATCTATATAATATAATTGATCAAATAAAACCATAAATTTTTAAAATATTTCTAATTTTTTATTATATTTCGTGTTTTGAAAAAATAATAGCTAGCAAAAGGTATGACAATATTATCGTTACTTTTTGTATGATATTCTATTATTGCGATGAATATAAAATATTTAAAATTATTCAATTTTCCAAAAATCATAAAATAAATTGCATTTGCCATAATTAAACCTCCCACCATTCCAATAATTGATTTATTGTTTGATCCAAATGCTTTTCCAATAATGGAAGCAAATGAATCATAAAAACATATTGATATCAATATAGAAATATAATTTTGATAATTTATATTATTCATATATTTGTTACAAATTCTTTTTAAGTCAGTTATATCATTATTAATCGGTAAAATAAGTTCTATATATAAGCATGCGCTTATTAGTATTATATGTGATAAAACATATTTTCCACTATCCTTTTCATTTGCAAAGTAAGTTATTAAAGCTTTTTTTTTATAGTTTATAGTCAAACAGTATAAAAGATATAAAAAGATTTCCGCTGTCAAATGTAAAAATTTATTATGAACAAAAAAAATTAAAAATGCGGATATATGAAAAAGTTTGCGTTTTAAATTTTTTCCAACATTTTTTATAATTACCTGTACAACTATCGTTGTTAAAGCAATAAATACAAACAATACAAATTGATATCTGTTGATCAATATTTCATCATAATACCTTTTGATACATCCCGCTATGTCAATATTAAAATATAATAAATTAATAAGAAGATCAATCAGAATCCAATTGCTTCGAGGAGTAAGTAAGTTGTATTTTGTAGCTATTAAAATATTATTGTTCTGGTTTGGCAATGATTGAAATGTTACCATTATTATCAATTTCTCTGTAAAAGTAAAACAGTCGATATAATTCGATAAATAAAAATAATAAATAATTATTTCAATAAGTTCTTGCAGCGTAAATTTAAATAATACAGTGGAAATGCATATTAATTGAATCAATTTATCAACAAAAGATATTTTATTCGAGATTTTCATTACTGGGGTGTTTTTTTAAATAAATTTCTGAAAATGAAATTTTTTAGATATAGAACAATTAATATTAGATTTATTAAATATATTTATTTCTATTGTTACACACTAAAATTTTAAATGAAATAATTTATTGCTTGTATTTCTATTCTACTCTTTGTATTTTATAATAATAAATATTTTATTGACTGGATGGTATTAATTTTTGATTAATTCTTTATGATTAATGTTTAGTAACTAAGGATTCCCTATTACTTGAAATAATGTTAAAATAAAAAATTTGATAATCTTTTCAAATTTGCCGTATTTGTTTATTCATTAGCAATAAAGTTTTTATTCGTACAATATTAGAAATTATATATTTATATACCATATTCTTTACGGTAGAAACGTATTCACCATCGACTTATAAAGAAGATCCTGGAAATTATATGATTTGAGTACGGAAAAAATATCGATAATAATATGGGCATAAAAAACGCTATTATAGGTTTCATAAATGTGTGTGTGCTATTAAATGTCAACCGCGGATTATAGAAAAAGAGTCAATGAATAACACAATATAATTTTGTAATTATATAAAATGTCTAAAACGATGTTATACTAGGGCGAGAACTTACTAGTAATTTGGGGTGTAAGAAGCTGCTGGACAAGTATGAACTTAGAATTTAAATCTAAAACTGTCTATCCATGTGTGTTTTGTTAATGCTCAAGTTACCAATTTTCTTCATTCCTCCTCAGAAGTGGGAGAAGTTTCACACATATTTTGGTTAATACTCGCCAAATTAACAACTCACGAAAATAATTTGAACTTTATCTAAAGCAAAAGAAGCGCATCTGTAGAAACAATGAATATGAAAACATAAAAACAGATCGACCCTGAATTAAACTAAGGCAACAGCCAGAAGTTCCGCTTATATTGTGGTGTTCGAGTAGGGAAACTTTGGGTAAACTAGTTGTTCCTTACCATGTTTACGTTTAATAGTTACATTAGGATGATAAATGCGCCAAATTTGATGCCAAAAGTACCGGGCTACAGGTACGCTTTTGTAATTGCAAGATCGATCTAGCTCTAATAGATGATATGGATTTCGACCAACAGCGGTATGATTACCTAAAAGAAAGAATCGTTTTAATTTAGACAGCCTTTGTACTGGTCAAGAACCCCACGATTGTTCAATATATAGAGCCTCCAGAATATAGCCAGGAAATCTTAAATTGTGAAAGATCGTGTTTAAATGAAAAATAATAAAAAATGATATACTTACACATTTTAGAATAATTTCTAAGTTATAATGAAGAGAAAATTATTCTTTTAGTTGACTAAACTAGCTAACTATTTTATGACACCCTCAATTTGATTATAAAAAGTTGTGAATCTTATTTATTATAATTCTTACGATCAAATGACCCAATTTGTAAAATATCCTCTGCTCTTTTGAGAAAACTGAAGTGTATAAACATCTAGGAATTAATGAGAATTAAAGAGTTGGCATCTTAAAAAAAATTATTTGAAAAGATAAGGAATGAATTGCTGGCAAGCGTTGGTAGGCTGTGCAACTCAATGCTAAAGATACATTTATGGCTATCAACGAAGATGTTTTTTCTCTTCTCAATCATCATATCGGCCTACAACATCTCGAGCTTTCTAACTATATCACGATAAACTACGATTTCATCAATCTCTCGTAATATATAAGATGCATTTTAGACTTAGTTATCTGGAAAGACTATATACATATTACGCAAAAATGGGAAAAGTTTCGCATAGTGTCAAAATGTAAAGTAAATGTTCACTTTTTTAATTCTGAGAAACGCTGAATAAATATAAAAATTGTCACCTAGAAGAACAGCGAATCTAAAGGCTGAGGAATCGAATAAAGCATACCTATCTGATAACTACAACTACCTTGACTTCAATCATTCTCTTGACAAAGTTTTTTAAAGAATCTATAAACTGTGCAGCCAACACACCTAATAACAAAATAAGCAAAAATTATTTACATAGAAAATTATATAAAGTCTTCTTTAACGAATTAGTTAGTTTTAAAGACCCTTTAACTTGGATGAGGTACGAAAAAAAATAATCTTCGTGCTGAAGCATATATTGCTACAACTAAGATAGAAATGTCCACTGGCGTTAAAACGCACTGTTATGCTAGCATTGCGGTAAAGCAAAAAATCATTTTATCATTTAGCTATCTTATGTTAAAAATGCTTTACACCAGGAGACATAATGATGTAATTAGGCGTATATATCTTTTATTATTTATAACTTAAGCGCTCAAAAAGAACGCGATCTTATTCAGTTAAATAGATCGTTGAAAATGAAAAAGCAAAAATACGTGTCGATACAAAAATAAGAACCAATATTATAGCGAAACATAATAGATCATATATTTATTTACGACAAAAGGATAATTGAAATAATTCTAGTTGAAGTTTGCATAACGACGCAAGACAATCCTTAAATAGTTGAAACAGAAAAAAAAGAAAGCACGATCTTTTGGCGAATGAATTTGGAAATATTATATAATGCCAAATTAAAATCATACCTTATATTATGACATGGGACGGGGTGGTGACCAAATGGCACAAAGGATATTTCCAATAATTAAATATAATCACACTAATTGAGGCGTACATACAATTCACAGTACTTAAGAAAACCATTGGAGTTTAGAAAAGTCATTAAAAATGGAATGGAGGCAACCAATAAAATCGAGGAGGCAGTGGAAAGGCTTAAAGATGATAGCAACATTGGATTTCAACCACAGGCAATAGAATAAAAAAAACTAAGTAGATATTTTTATATTTAAATAAAAGAAATAATTTTTAGAATTAAAAATATTGTACTTTATTATTTAAAACCAGATTCTTAAAATAACCTTCTTAAATATAGGCCCAACCCTAACAGTAAAAAATATCGAGGAATAAATATCATCCATGTTAAAAGCCATACTGTAACATATCAAAAAATAAGATTATGCATCAAATCAAGGAATAATAACAATTTTTCTTAAATTTTAAAGTTTATGCAATAACGTACACTTATGATATTTGATTCAAGTGTGATAGATTGCTTGAAAAAAATAATTTTAATAAATAAATATAAAATATCAATTTTAATATTGAATAAACTAAATAAACTCATAAAATATCGGAATCATTTATTTAAGGGTTAATGCTATATATTATATTTTATCTTTCTTTTCGATGGCCTGCGGTTGGCATCCAGTGGCACTTGCTTCTTCGAATCAGCTTTTTCTACTCGATCTCCCACGTCCGAGTCCTTTTCTTTTGTACTCAAGTGATATAGTTTCAAGTTTCTTCTTTAGTATCGTCGATTGGATATATGCCTCTACCGGAGGTATTATATTTAATTCTTTAAGATAATTTTCATAATACTTGGTTATCACACCCTCCCATGCCATAACATAAGGTATTATTTTAGTTGCTTTGTATATCAATCCTGATCCATTCGCCAAAAAATCAATTGTTTCTTTTCTACTACGTTTTAACGATTAGGTGATTATCTTGACTCATTATACCAACCTCAACTAAAATAATTTTATTTTCCCTAAATATCGTAAATTAATTATATGATCTATTGTTAGAGCATCATTCTATATCCTTGTATTGACCCAAATTTCGATTTTTTCGCTTTCCATAAACTCCTAGACTATGTGAGATCGCAATGTTTTTCTTAAGATAATTTAATGAAAACTTATATTAAAACAAAGCATGCAGAATGGCATCTTTAAAATGTTGTTTCTTTATATATTGTTGTAATTTATTGATTAATATTGATCACTTAGTAATTTATTTAAACAAAATGTTTCACGATTTATAACTTCTTAGTTTTACTCTAGAGGTCCTTTTTATATATAGAATAATCATTGAGATTTAAGACACAGTTCAGCAACTGCCTTAATTAAGACTTTCCCCTTTATTATTCATACCGTTGTTTTGTACAGCCTATACCGTCTATCAGAGCTAGACTGATCTTTCAAATAAAGCAAGCAGATATCTATAACCCGGTAGCTTTAGCATCTGACCAGGGCACTCTTATCATACTAGTGTCACTCATAAGTGTCCATATGGAGCCGTGAGCTGACTTATCCGAAGACCACCTACTACATACATCACAATTATAAGCTAAACATCTGCGCGTTGCCTTAGTTTAATCTAAATACGAAGTCTGTTCTTATGTTTTCATAATCTTTTGCTTCTCCAGATGTGTCTCTTTTGCTCTAGATATAGCTTAATATATTTTAGTGGGTTATCAATTTTGCAATGAGTGCATTAACTAATAGACGTGTGAAACTTGATAGCTTTTTAACTAACCTCTGAAACTTCTATCTCTGAATAGTAACAATAAAAATTGCTAAGTTGGCAATATACACATACGAATGGATCAACAATTTGGAGCTCAAATTTCAAGTTTTTCTGATCCAGCAACATCTGACACCTCAAAATACTAGTATTTACTCGTCCTAATTTAACGTTATTTTGACGAATCAAAATAAATCTCAGTAAATTTAATCTTATTTAATTAAATACAATATAAAGATATTAAAAACATTCCTATTATTTCTATCTTTCTATTTTAATATTTTTTTATGTAATTTTGCATTATTTGTTCTGGCGTTTTAATATATGGCCCCACTGCTACATCATTTATGATAAAAAAGAATCTTTTTGTTCTTAAATATTTATTTTCGATACATTTGATATATTTTTCTATCGAATCACAGTCAAAGTCTTCCACCTGATACGTAAGCATATCATAAATCTCTTTCATACCAGAGTAACGGATAGTATCCTTCGCTGATGCCATCAATTTTTTATATTCGGCCAATAATGCCCCGGGAATTTTTATATCCCATAAATTCGATTCACATGCCAGCTTTATAAGCGGGAATAAATCAAAAGAGTCTTCATTTTTTAGTACATCTATTGTTAATGTAAATATGCCACCTGAGACTAAAATCTGAGACAACTTGGGAGAATTTAATCCAAAACTATAAAATTTTACTGGACTTTCAATCAATTGTGAATATTTGGGTAAATATTCGAGATACTCCGTATATTCTTCGTAAATAAATATATGAGAAACATCATCAGATAATATAGAAGTATATACCCATCCTCGTTTAATAAGAAATGTTTTGAGTTCAAAAGATAGAGCACTGTTTTTTCTTGCAAATATACTAAACTTACGTTTACTAGATATTTCCAGGGAATCTAAGCAAAAAATTAATTGATTTTCCACTAAGTGATTATATTGAGGCGTGAAATTAAACCATCCAGTATATGTATTAATCACTATATCATTTTTAAAAAAGGCATCATGATTTAACTGTGAAGAGTTTACATTTAAATATTTTGAGGGTATTCTCATAATATTAAAACTACCGATTATATCATACTTTTTCATAAGATCACTTCCTAAAATGAAAACTTCCCAATATTGAGAATTACCACTATCCACTATACATTTATGATTTTCAAGTAGATTTTTTCGAAGCTGAGAAAATATGTCTTCATTATCATCTAATCCTAGAATAAAAACTGATATTTCTTTATATTGATCAGGATTTTGGTAATATGAGAATAAAAATGTTTCAATTAGAAATTGATCAATGCAATCAATTCCACTAAACTTATTATTGAGCTTTTGAATTCCATCTCCATACAGAAATTTAGATCTAAATGTTGCAATACTTTTGTCATTATAATGAAAATATATTAAGTCAGGATTAACACGTTTGGGAACTTCAATCTGTAGAATATGTTTTTTGGCCTCTTTTAATGCAGTTGGCTGCTCAAAATATCTTTTATTCGATAGAAAAGCTGCATAGGCATTTGGAACTGTCGTAGAACCAGAATTTAGCTTAGAAGATGTATTCTGCGAAAGTGGATTGAATGCTGTAGTATTATCTTTAAGTTTGAATTTTAATCCCGAAATAAATTTCTTTTCGCTTTCTTTCTTTTTTTTCTCGTCATTATGTAATATTGCTTTGTAAATATTTTCTTTAAGCTTATGTAAAAAAATATTTATAAGACTAGGACAGTCTAAATTTGAAACTGGCTCCCATGTTGTTTTGTTATCATTCCACATTACTCTGAATAAATTATCTTGGTTATCATTTTTAAAACCCAATATTTTTTTTATTCTCGTTTTAGCCATTTGGGGTTAAGCGATTAAACAGCGGTTAGGTTTAATAAAACGTTGATATAATTTTCTATTGAATATTTATTTATAGCAAAAATCGGTTGTTTAAATAAAGCAAATAATATACATTGCATTTACTTTATTCATGAAAATTGTTAAATATTTAAATAGTAAGACTTATATATATCATTATTTTTTATTCTCATTAATAAGTAGAACCAGACATAATTTATATTGCACTTGAAATTTTACAGCCAATTGATATTAAATTATATACAATATATAAAAAATTGACAATTTCAAATATTTTTTCGAAAGACTTAAAACTTTTAAAATAAAAAAAATATTATATGGTTGAATCATATGTATATTCGATCGAGTACTTTTAAAATGATAAACTATTGTAAAAAATATGCAATACAAAAAGAAAATATATTTCTTTTATTTAAACGAAATCCTTCACGATTTATGATTCCTTGGCTATACTCTAGAGGCTCTTTTTATATATGGAATAATCTGTGAGGTTCTTGACCCAGTGCAGCAACTGTCTCAATTGAGAC
>SBIQ01000182.1:0-17570 GCA_014805555.1 Astathelohania contejeani | reverse complement strand
ATGGCCTGCGGTTAGCATCCAGTGGCACTTGCTTCTCCGAATCTTTTCACAACTTCTTATACTCGATCTCTTGCGTTCATGTCATCCTCAATGCTTCTTCTGTACTCAAGTGATATGGTTTCGAGCGTTTACTTAAGTACTGTCGATTGAGTGTATGCCTCTACCTAAGGGGTTATATTTAATTTTCTAAGATAATTCCTGTGATATTTGGTTACCACACCATCCCATGTCATAACATAAGGTATTATTTTAGTTTTTGCTTTGTATAGCAATCCTTATTCATTCGCCAAGAAGTCGTATTTCCTCTTCTTCTCCGTTTCAATAATTGGAGATTATCTTGGCTCGTTATACCAGCTTCAACTAATATAATTTAACGGTACTTCTTATTGTAAATAAATATATCTGGTCTATTATTTTTTACTAAATTATCAGTCCTTTCCTTGTATCGATCCAAATTTCGGCTCTTTCATTTTCCATGACCTCCTGGACTGAGTCAAATCGTAGTTTTTTTGTTTCTTTAAAGCTATACTTATTCGCAAGTAGAAGGTAAATACACTGAAGCATCTCATTATGCCTTTGCTTATAATAATCATTAAAAAATAAATTAAATTAGATGATATATTATCTTGAACTATATTACGTGAATACAGAAGAAGCATTGAGGATATATGGGCGTAAGAGATCAAATAGAAAAGGCTGTGAAAAGATTTGGAGAAGCAAGTGTAACTGTATACCAACTGCAAGCCATATAAAAGAAAAACAGAGAATAACACAATACTAATCACTCAGTTTAATTAAGATACTATTATCTTGAAGATAAATAATATGTGATAACGTTATAAATTTAATTATAATTTAACATGTTCTTGTTTAAATTTTTCATTATCATTAAACACTCATAAAATATGACTTAAAACTTATTAAATTCATTTTCAAAACCACTTGCGATATTTAATAAATTTGTTTTTGAAGTGTATGTCATCAAACTATTTTCGCAAAAATGAAAAATATTATCATACATTTAAATATTTAAAAAATAAATAAAAATAAAAGGTTTTTATTTTGAATGCTATATGATAATCACTTCAATCACCGTTTTAATACATAAAATTTATAGTCATGTAAAACATAAGGCTAAAAATATAATATATAAAATTTGTTGCGAATAAAAAAGGCATATCAATAAAAACATTATTGGTTCACATATATTGAATCCAGCATCAGCTTTTTATACATTCAAGTGAAATATAAAAATGTAACGTTATATTTTAATAAACTTTTATTTTAATGCTCTATAAAGCTGATGCTGTTTTTTAATAATTCACATTTCTTAATTGAGCTTATAATGATATTTCTTCATGCGCCCACACATTGACCAACCAATCTAGCCAATTTAATAAATTTATCATATATCTAATAATGTTATTCTCATCGATGAAATTTATGATTTCTTTATAATAAAAAAGAGTAGATTTGATTGAATATGCAATACATGAGTATATAATTGCTAAGAGAAGATTAATGGCTATAAATTTTTCAAATCCAAAAGTGACCGTTATTCCCAATTCTGAAAATACTCTAATGATTATTCTGTGATATATTCTTGGTCTATATTCATCAATTTGAGTTTGATAATACCTGCATTCGTCACAGAATATTCTGATATTATTTTTATAAAAATCTGGAAATACCAATGCATTTGCTTTGCACAATTGACATTTATTATATTCTTCTTTCATTTTATGATTTTTGATAATCAGTTTATAAATATTATAATTAACCAATTATTTGGCAATCCCTTTAATAACGAATTTAATATTTTTAATTAATAAATTTAAACTCAAAAAATAATTGCAACTTATAATTTTTAGACTATTCTCGTATAATGATACTAAAATATGTTACGTAAAAAAAATTCTATCTGCAAAAACTAGTAAATAAAAGATAAATACTCGATTATCATAAAAAGCTTTAAGTGTGTCAGCACAGTTTACTCAATGAAAATAAAAGTGAATATAGATTTTTTTACTTAAAAAATATAAATTGTCTTCTGTATTAAACTTTTAATTTCTGACAAATTTATGAGCTTGCTACTAACTAATTTCCAATTACTTTATCGATAACACCTCTTATTCTATTTTATTTTAGATGCCGTTTTGCACCATCAAAGAAACAATTTATCGCAGTCTTTTTATCACTGTAAATTAAATATATTCCTCGATATTTAAGGTTAGCCCGACTATTTTAGATAGCCTCTATATAGTTATTCCAATCCTACATGCCATTAGGTATGTTATTATTTTGTTTTTTGTACAGAAAGCTAAGTTCATTTGCCAAAACATTGTATTGACTTTTTTTAAACTTTTACATTAAATATATTGTTTTGATTAGTTATACTGGCCTTGATAAATTTTTTTTTATGTCATGAATAACATGTTAAGCCAGCGTGTTTATTGATTTAGAGTTTATTCTTGAATATTGTATTTTGCATCTATTTATTATAGATTTATATCTGAGATTAAAAATAAACTTATATGTGATCGATTGAGAAGTATAGTAATATGAGTTTATATAAACTGGTTGGGTAATATTGTATTATTCTCTGACTTTCTTTTCTATGATTTGAAGTTGGCATTTGTTTCTTCTATTTTTTCCACAATCTCTTCTATTCGGTTTATTATATTAATATTACCCTCGATTGTTCTTCTCTACTCAATTGATATGGTTTAGAGTATCTACCTTCAGTAATGTCGATTGATTTATTCTTTTATTCTAAACTTATATTTAATTCTTATAGATGATTTCTGTAATACTTAGTTATCACACTGTCTCATGTCATGAAATAATATATTATTTTGATCTTTGATCAGTATATCAAGCTCAATTCATTTGCCAAGAAGGCATATTTCATTCTCCTTTTAATATCAACAATCTGGAAATTTTCTTAAATCGTTATTTACTTCTGTCAATAGAAAATATCATTTTGCTTCATATCATAAATAAATATATCGAATAATTGGTTCTTTACTAAAATATCAGTTTTTATCATTGCATCAACTTGAATTTTGATTTTTCATTTGCTATGACTTCCAAAACTGAGTGAGATCGTGATCTTTATTTTACAGTTATTGTTTTAATTTAATATAGACATTGTATTGGGAATGTTTAAACTTTGCAAAATACAGTTGCGAATTAGAAAATTAATATTCAAAGTCAAAAAAGAATAATTAAAATTTTTGTACTGAAAAATAAATATTTTAATTAATGAAGTGCTAAAAAAATGATTTTTAAATATGTAAACTTTGAAAAAGACTTCTGAAAGAAAAAATACACCATGAAAAGATACATAGTGAAAATTATACTTTTAATGATAAAATTATCCATGTAAAATCTAATTCTACAACATTATAAGGTGGTAAAGCATTGAGCAAATGATTATATATATAAAATGAATAAATAAACACATTTACAGCCGTGTAATGTCATAACCTTTTTTTATTACGAACTGAATCTATTCTTTAAAAATTTAATATATAATAGCAGTGGCATAGAGCAATAGTCGAAACAGACATAAGTGAAATTTTGAAAAGAAAATATATTTTTAATTTTTATGAAAGATGATTAGGTATTTGGGAATATAAAACAAAATTCTCATAACGAACATTATAAACAATGTTTATAAGTTGTGTACCTTAAAATTTAATATATATACGAATACTAGTAATGATATATTAATTATGACAAAATAAAATATATTAGCAATTTGACGATTATAGTATAAATTTTGTAAACAAGTATGGAAACATCATTTATGCCAGCAATGTTAAACGAACCTGTTTTATTATGATTTGTAAAATAATATATTATGTAAACTTAATATTAGTCATATTTTCTTATAAAATATATTTAAGGGAAAGTTATATTGCATTATTTATACAAGATTTTTTACAATTTAAGATTCCTTGGTTATACTTAAGAGTCTGTTTTTATATATGGAATAATTTGTGAGGTTTTTGGCACAGCGCAGCGATTGTCTCAATTGATATAATCCTTTCCTCTTAAATACTCATACCGTGTTATTCGAAGCCCATACTGTCTATCGGAGCCGGATCGACTTTGTAAGGTATTTTACCTTTGCCCGGTAGTTTTGGCATCAAACAAGGACATTGTTATTATCCTATTGTCACTTGTAAGCATCTATATTGGGCCATGCAGCTGACTTATCCAGAAATACCTTACTGCAAATATCCCAATATAAATGGAACTTTTGCGCGTCGCCCTGATTTAATCTGAATTTAGGTCTGTTTTTATATTTTTTTGTTTCTCCAGATACACCTCCTTTGCTATAGATAAAGCTCAAGATATTTGTGTGGGTTGTTTGAGAATGGGTCGTTCATTAACCAAATGCCATATATGTGTGAAACTTGATGGCTTTTTGACTAACCTCTAAAACTCTTACCTCTGATGAATATTGGTAGGTCGGCCATCTACAAAACACACACATGGATAGCCTGTTTTGTACTTAAATTCCAGGTTTGTACTTGTCCAGCAGTTTCTGGCACACAAAACTATTAGTAAGTTCTAGTTTAATGTCATTTGGACGATAAAGGAAATCTATAATATTAACATTAACTAAAAACATTTAATGTTTTTATATTTTAGAGTTATGGGAAACGTGTTATTAAATAAAATATGTTGAATATTGTGATTTCAATTTTGAATTTTCATGTTTTATATGTATTACTTTTTAAAAAATAATTACAAATAACACCTAATATTAAACATTGGTCAAATATCTATTTGATAAAGTATAATAATGTGCTAGCTATTTAAATATAGTAATTTGGATATAGACCAAATGAAAATACCGAAAAAAATTTTCATTTATAAATTAATCTACCTATAGTAAGCTAAGATTAAAAGAGAAATTTTCATCAGTAATAAATTATTACATACAATATTGTCATAAATCTTATACTATTTTTTAACATTTTAATGAAATAATATTATCATTTTTTGAAACCACCTCAGATTAACATGCATGGTAAACCAAAAAAAAAACAAAAAAATAAATTTTTCAATAAATATATTAAAAATGGTTTTATCTTCATCTTTTTGGAGGACTACAATTAAAACAAAGCGAATAACGATTAAATCAGAAGGCATTAGTCAATTATGTGAGAATATTAAAAGTTATAATTTAAAATTTTCTGCATTATCTAGTTAATTTTTTTTGTAAATTTGACGAATAATATTACTTATTTAAAAATTTCAAAACTATAAATATTAGCCTATTCGATTAAAAAGAGAAAAAAATATAAATCAATTATTAAAATATAGTTTTAATTATATTACGATACCATAAAAATAATATCTTAAAAAGTGTAAACACTAGTATAGTGGTTTTACTATAGGATTAATTATCATATCTTTATGTAAGTCATTTCTTTATATATAATATTTATATTAAGGTATAGAGCGCGCTTAAATGAGCATATTAATTTAAAAGACGCTTCCACTTGGATGACACATATGAATAACATTCACGTGCTTAAGGACTATATTGTTACAATTTAAACAGAAATGTTTTCTGGGGAGAAACCGCTCCTTCATGCCAGCATTGTGGCCAGGCAAAAAAAAAAACTATCGATCACCTAGCAACAAGATGTGATCGAATACTTGGCCATAATTATACCCGAAGGCATAATGAGGTGTTGAGATGCATACATCTCTTATTAATGAATAAATACGGCTTCAAAAAAACAAAGAAACTCAGAAGCCACTCAGTCCAAGAAATCGCTGAAAATGATCTGGCTAAAATCAAAGTCAATACTGAGATTAGAACTGATATTCTAGTCAAGCATAATCGACCTGATATATTTATTTACAATAAGAGAGAAAATATAGTCATCTTAATTGGGATCAGTATCACGAGCCAGGATAACCTGCAGCAAGTTAAGGTTGAGAAAAAAGGAAATTAACTTCCTTGCAAACGAGCTTGGAATACTATATAAAGCAAAAACTAATATAATACCATATGTGTTAACATGGGAGGGTATTGTGACTAAATACCACAGAAGTTATCTAAAAGAGCTCGGGATTACACACCAAATAGAAGCATATATTCAATCAATTGTGCTTAAAAAGATGCTCGAAACCATCTCCCTTGAGCATCGAAGAAGTATTGAGGATGGATTGGAAGCGATGGATGTTGTTGAGAAAGCAGTTGATGCTTTAATGAAAGCTAGCGGAACTGGATGTCTACCGCAGGTCAAAGGAAAATAATATCAAAAGTAATGCTATTAAATATGACCCCAAATAAAACAATATAAATTTATGCCTAAACAATTCTATTATGAAATATATATTTTATTAAGCTGTTCAACTAAAAATTGAATAAAAAAGTTCATATAAGAAAATCAATCAAATATAGTTAAATTTTCAGTAATCAAATAATTATGGAATTTGATATAAATAATGTACTCCAAAAATAAAATAAATCACTATATATTTACATATATATAGATATTTAAATAGTTAATTATTGATATTTTATGATCTGTATATTCAGATAAGGTCTTTTAGACTGAATTTTGTATAATAAAAAATGCGATCAGTTGAAATGTTAAAAATTCCAGCAAGCTAAAAGCAATCATAAAGAACTTGAAAAATATTAATTCAATAGTATAAGATACTTTTTATAATATGCTGATTGATAAACTGTAAGTTTAAAAAAAATCTGTAGCAATTTAAACAAATTAGAAAAGTATATTATGCATTGATGATCTTAATTTTTTCAAGATAATAATACCATAATATATGACATGTTAAAAGATGATAATATTTTTAATATGATAAAAGGAGAAAATAACTAACAGATTTTAGTGATTAATGAAATATTTACAAAAAAACTATGAAATATCTTTAAAACTACAGAACATAAATATATAGGAATTATTTAAAATAAAATCGACAATATAATAAAAGATGGTGTGATATGATAATATATAAATATTGGCAAATATTAATTATCATATAATTTTAAACTTGATGCAAATAATTCATTTTGAATAATAAATGAGCATAATCTCATTTGTAAATTTGACATACCATTCTTAAATAATTGAAATTCTTATTATAAACTACAAATCTTTCGAATGTTTGTTAAATAAATGCGGCTCAGCATTTTTATTTAGAAAACATATTTTTTTATAGAAATAAGAAAAAGCATGCATTTGGACGAAAAATATACGTATGCTCCTATAACTTTGGAAATGGCTTAGCGAATATAAAAACGTATGTTTTAAAAGAAAATCATTGTTAAAATAAGTGAATAATTAAAAAACATCTTTTTAGTATTCGCAGTTATCCATAGTAAAATATTTTAACGAAAAGCTATTCAAAGTCTGCTATAATATCTTGGTTAGTTTATAAAATTTTTTTATATATAAATATGTAAAAAATTTTCGTGTCAGAGTAATACATTACTACAATTGAAATAAGAATATATGCAGCTACATAAAAGTATTATTACTCGTCGCATTACAGCTAAATACCATTTAATTTTTAACTATCGATTAAAAAAAAGTTGGTGCACCTCAAATAATAAGCAACTTTATTAAAGGCAATAAATTTTATTGCTTTAAAAACGTGTATATAAATGTTAAAAAAATAAAGTCACTTAGTTAATGAACGTATAAGATAAAAGAATCATATCTGTTTTTAAATTAGATTACTTCCCTTTATTTTAATAAAGAATAACAGTTCAAATTAATATTATAATGTCTAAATAAAATAATTATATTTGAAATATAAAAACTATCAAGAATTATCATCAACTTGTTAAAACATAACTAAAATATGATCTTTTGGTAAATGAACTTATTCATCATAATGCTGAAACTTATATCATAATTTGATAAGTGAGTACTAAAATTTATAAAGGGGATCTACAAGAATTCGATGGTAGCATTAATGATTTAAGCATATATACAGTACAACATACTTGAGAAGACATTTGTAATCATATTATTGGAAAATATATGGTATGGTATTAACTAAAAATATAAATATAGGTGACATAAAAGGCATAGAGCTAATCATGTTATTGAATGCCAATTTAAGGCGAGTATAAAAAGCAAAAGTAGCATTAAGTTGATAATCCAATGTTCGAATAAATAATCAGAAATATCGAATAAATAGAATAATATATTTTGACTTATTCTATTTTTATAATACAAATATCACTTTAAGTGCACCTTAAATGAAAACATGTTTTTTCATATAATCAAATTTACAAGTAATATCAAATGCCTTAAAATATATAAAATTGTAATATTTAATATATTAAAATGTATGATAATAATCAAAAACAAAAAATTATTTAAAAAGTTCGATTTCAAATATTAATACTTAATAAATAAATAGATAAAGGTATTTCATTTATCATATGATTTAAAATCTAAAACATCTTCATTGATCAAAACTAGTATAAAAAGAATAAGATGATATTTATGTTATGATAAAAGGTATGATTTATATAGTACTATTTTTATTTTTAAAAGAATATTCTATAATAGCTGGTGATATCACATCAACAAGAGAGGATCTAGAAAAAATTCCCATTTCATTAAGTATGAAAACTGAAAATAAAAAAGGTGTTGCAATTAATAGCAAATGCAATACTCATGAAGAGAGTGAGCATAACATGACACATATAAATGGCGACCCATTTTTGAATGCGAAGATTCAAGGTAAAAATGATTCTATACAAGAAATTGCAGAAAATATTAAAATATATCCTATTACCACTCTAGAAAGTTATACTGAGTTAAAAATAAAAGACAGAGGCAATAGCACAAACGAACAATGTTTTTCACAAGATATTAGTAAATCTGATGAATCCATTACAGAAGATTTTAAGGAATGGAGATTCAGCCAAGAATCGCTTCGTGAAAACAAAGATATTTCAAAATTAGCAGATGAACTTAGATTGGATATAGAAGAAATAAAAAAAAATCTTGAAAACGAAATATTCAAAATCAAAAAAGACATTAACTATCTAAATGAATTTGGCTCTCATAAACCCGAGTTTAATACACCTTGTAAACAAATTAATAAAATCAAAGATTATACCGAGGTGAATGCATTACAAGATGATCCTTTGCATGATAATGCTGCATCTGAATATATTTCAAATTTAGATGCTTCTGGAAAAATTGATGAAAAAGATTTATTTGATACGAATGAAGAATTGGATATTAGCAGTATATTATTACAATCATTCGAGGAAACCAATGCAAATTTAGTTGATGCTGATAAAAAAAGCAAGTTATCAACGCCAGAAGAAACAAGTAGGAAATTAAATACATCGGAGGTCAAGGAAGAATTCGTTTCTGAATTCAAAGAAAAATTTAAAGACGATCAAATCAATGAAATGATGCGGACTATCAGTGAATTAAAATCGGGATTAAATATTTTAATGTCATTGCTGAAACATTATGTTGAATATAATATGCCAGAAGAAGAGAATATTTTTGAATCAAGTTCAAATAATACAGATGAGACTTTCGAAAGTGAAAAATGTATGATAAAACCAAATGGATATATTTTTCAAGCATTTTTAGAACCAATCGAAGAAGAAGAAAATTATAAGTCAGATGAAGATACTTTTGAAGAATCAGATATATCACATTACAATAAAAAGTTAAAAGAAACTGATTTTTTAATGGCATCCACCTTATCAAATGGAAGCAAGTATATTACAGAGGAAGATAAAAGATCAGCTTGCGGTAATAACCAAAATAGTAAAGCTGATGAACAATTAGAATTAGATAATGTCTTTGATTCAAAAATAAGCAATCCAATATTATCTATAATGTCAGATACAGATGGTAATGATACAGAACTAACGTCTTTGGCGTATGATTCTATAACTAATCAGAAAGAAAAGTTTAGTATATTCCCTCCTGCTATAATTTCTAAAAATGAGCCGAGACGCTCATTGACATGTCGAAAATTTGAGATGCCTGAAAAAGTCGATGAAAATTTTAAAGATAACTTAGAAACTAGTCAATCTATGTTTAATAGTCTTTCAGATAAAAATACGCATTCTACACCAGATGCTTTGTCTAGTAGTATATATTCCTATATCAAGCATAGTAACGAAGCAAAAAAATGGGCAGAAGAAAATGAAAAGGATACGGCAAATGATAATAAAAATAAGATTACATCGGAATGTAATGACTTATTAAATGTAAATGAACTGTTTGGGGAACAAATTAAGAGATCATGTAATAAGACGAGAAAGATAGAAAGCAAAAATGATTGTAAAGCTAAAAAGTTACAACAAAAAAAGCTAAAGAGTAAATTTGAGACAAAGATTTCAAATGAAAGCAATCATATAAGATTATCTATGAATGATATTGTCGATATAAATATTGGTTTGAACATAAAGGATGTATTTATAGATTCAAAAAAATATTTTAGATATCGATAGAGTATAAATTTTTTCTTTAATAAAAATGTATATTTTATAATGCTATAAATTTAAAAGCAAATCTCAGTTAAAAACGTATGATGCGATCAATAATAATTACTTCTTATGCTATATGGAGTTATTTCAATAATTGCTTTGACAGCTCTCATCTTTAGTGTTTCAATGCATTAGGTTTGTTATCAAAAAAATATTTGAAAAACAATAACAACACTCTGTTTAGTAAATATATTTATAGCTTTGCAAAAATATATGATGCCAATTTAAAGAATATACTATTACTACTAACTGATAAAAGTATGACTTATTTTTACATTATTTCGGTTAGAGTAGGCATAAAAAATAAAGATAATGTCTACTCATTTAATACAAAAATATGGAGATTATTACTTTAGCCAATAAGATTGTGTAACTTTATGAAGTTTAACTAAAACCATTAATAATACGTTATGACATGGAATAAGATAATAACGAAATTTTGTTGTGATTACTTAAAACAAATTGATATAGCATTGGTCATATGAGAATATATCTAAACTTTAGTATTAAAAAAAAGTTTAAAGATCATCTTTTTAATGTTTAAACAAAGTCTTGAGGATGATATGAAATCAAATAAAAGAATTGAAGGAATAGTGGTGCTGCAATATCAGTGTTATGAAATGTCAATTATCAAATAATGAAAAAAAATATTGAGCAATGGCCCCTTTTTTAAATATTTTTGAGTTAAAACAGACTGAAGTAAATTTAATTTAAATAAAATTATTCACAATTTAATAATTTCTTAGCTATACTCAGAGACCTTTTTATATATAAGAAGATCTGTGAGGATACGGAGCCAATGTAGCAAATAACACAATTGAAATAATCATTTTTTTAGTACTCATAATGACTATATCGATGATGGATCGACCGTTCAAGCAAAGTAGAATACTAATAACATCATACCAAACCAAACACTTATTT
Source organism: Astathelohania contejeani (assembly GCA_014805555.1). Classification (NCBI taxonomy): domain Eukaryota; kingdom Fungi; phylum Microsporidia; family Astathelohaniidae; genus Astathelohania; species Astathelohania contejeani. The sequence continues at coordinate 6,112 of SBIQ01000182.1, read as the reverse complement.
CATACTAATATCACTTATTAGCCTTTGTATATAGCCGTGTAGCTAACTTTCACTGAGTACTCTATTACAAACATCTTAATTATAAGCAAAACATCAGAAAATTATCTTGATTAACTATAAGTCTGTTTTGATAATGAAATTTTTTTTTATATTTAAATGCGCATTCTTTGATATAAATAAAGTTTATTATGTTTTTATAAGTCGTAATTTTGATAGCAGATGCATTATCCACAGGTAATTTGATACTCGATAGATTGCTATTTGATTTTTAAAACCTATACCTCTAAAAAGGAAGTAAAAATTGGATAATTGACAGTTTAAAAAACACACACGTGTATAGATAATTTAAATTGAACTCGAATGTATACTTGTTTACTATTTTTTGTCATTCAAAGTTACTAATAAGTATACATTGTACTCCAACATTATTTTGGCTTCTACCAGATATATTTATTTATGATAATAATGAATAAAATGATCCTAGTAGAAGCCAAAATAACAAACAAAAATAATATTTGATATTTCGAAACAAAAAAAAAACGCCTCGCTTTATTTAAACGAAATATTTCACGATTTATGATTTCTTGGCTATACTCTAGAAGGTCTTATATATGAAATAATCTGTGGGATTATTGATCCAGTGCAGTGACTTTCTCAATTGAGACAATCTTTTCACCTTAGATACTCATACCGCTGTTAGTCGAGGCTCATACCAGATATCGGAACCGGATCTACATTGCAAGCAAGGCAGATGACCTGTAGCCCGGTACTCTTGGCATCAAACCAAGGCACCTTTATCATCCTAGTTTAATATCCATATGGAGCCGTGCGGCTGACTTACCCGAGTCCCTCTACTGCATACATTCCAATATAAGCGGAACGCATACTGTTGCCTTGGTTTAATCTAGCGCGGGGTCTGTTTTTATGCTTTCGTATTCACTGTTTCGCCAGGAACGCATCCTTTGCTCTAAATAGAGCTCAGGATATTTTCGTAAGTTGTCAATTAGGCAATGGTACATTAACCAATAAATGTGTGAAACTTAATGGCTTTTTTACTAACTTATAAACTTTTGAGGAGGAATGAAGGATATTAGTCAGTTGATTATATATACGGATGAATAGACAGTTTTTAAGTCGAATTTCAAGGTTTAAATTGCCCAACAGCTTCTGACACCCTAAATTACTAATAACTTCTGTCCTTATTAACATCGTTTCGGACGATCTTTTTATTATAAATATATCGGATTATTATATTTATGGGATTTAAATCATTGTCTTTGCGTTGAGAAGAATCAAACATTTTTTATGTTTTTAAAATTGAATTTATTCCGGTTTCATTGGTTGTTAAAGTCGTATTTAATTATTAAGAAATTGCAAATATAACTAAATAGTTCATTATATGTGATAATATTGCATCATAAATATATATATCGTACCATACCAGATGATATATCATCATGTTAGATTTTTTTAATCTTGTCATTACAAGTATTCATCTTTTTTAAAAAACATTTATTCTAAATATAGAAATGAATGCTTTGCCACAAATATTATTATTCTCGGCTTTGATATAAGCACAAATCGCTTATACATACAACTTAGACTTAATGTATTGTATAATTTTTTGTTTGGTTTCCCTTTGCATGTATTATCAGTAATAAATTATCTTATGTATTAATAAGATTAATTATAAACATTTTACAATGAATGATTAACACCAATATCCTGGTGTTATAAGAGAATTGGCTTAAATAAATTCAATACTTTAGGATTATTAATTGCATTCTAAAATATTTTATATTTGTTTATCATTTCATATGAATGAAAAAAAAAACATATTATTTTGATTCAATCATTATATTTTTTTTGTACATTGTCAAGTACAATTGTGCATACAAGAAACTTACAAATACAATGAATAAATGATAAAAGGTTTTTATAATCCAATTATTCGTTTAACGTGTTCATCAGTAAAGTATATATCATTCATTTGAAATAAAATGATTATTTGGTGCTCGATTTTGCCAAGCTCTTTTCTCTTGAAAAACAACAAATAAAATGAAAATAAATAATACAAAACGATAAAAAAGATATCATATTGCAAATATTGGTATTTTATAAAATAAAAAAATAATTTATTATATGTTTTAAATATTCATCAAAAAAGTAGACGCTTATTATTTATCTATAACTTTTGAATCTAATATTTTTTAATAATTTATTAGTTAATATATCAATAATTAATAATATATATTATTAGTATCATTGTTTTCTATGATGATAGAAATTGTATCTTTTGTATGTATATTTTCAAATATATGTTTTATAAAAGCGATGGATATTATTCCATCATTAGTATCAATTGAAGAAGATAACGATATACCAACTCAAAATATTGATCGTTTTAAAGAAATTTCATCCGTAAATATAACAACTCATAATAATGAAATATTCGGATCAAAATGCATAGAAAAGAATGAAGTAAGTACATTACTAGCCGAAGATATCGATAAAGCTATAAAAACTTCCACTACAGAAGCGAACTCCGTTTTACAGCGTGAATCTCAGACAAGTAAAATATTCAATAAGATAAAGTCACTAGACATTTCGGATATAAAAAGTGAAAATGTCGATAATATGCATAATAGCCCGAAGAAAAATAATAATGTAAATGACAATCATAAATTGGATATAATAAAAAAAGAAAGTCAAGTAAAGAATGGGATTTCAGATCATACTAGCGAAAAAATAAAAATTATAAACACTATGATAAAGCTTATTAATGAAATAGAGTCAGACGTTGAGCATCTTAAATTATTAATTATGTTTTTGGGATCTAAAAATGAAAAATTAGATTGTTGTTATAAAAGTTTGCCTATTTCAAACATATCGAGCATTCAATATGGCGATCGCTCAGATTGCTTGAACGAAGCCATGAAATTATACATTGACACAATAAAGTCACTCTTAGCTTTAGAAGATCAAAATATCCCATGTAAATCAATAGTTGATTTAATATGTACACGAGAAGATAATTTATCAAATAATATTATAAATACGAAGCTAAAGAATATAAAGAAAGAATTGATAATACATTTTATGAAATATAATATTATAAAAAAGAATGATGTGCATTGCACATTAAAACTGAAAGAAAAGTTTAATAATTTCTCAATCGAATTTCTTCCATCGATACACTTGATAAAATTATATTTACACTTTTTAAAATTGCTTTTATATAATGAATTGAGCAAATGCAATATACCAATTTCCTCATTTATATTTGATATGCCATGTGGAAATGAAAAAGATACAACACTAAAAAAACTTATATGTAATGAAGAAACATTAATGGATAATTCTGATATGAATTATAATGTAAAGGAAGATGAAAAATATAAATACGAATCGAGAGAAACCACAATTTTAAATCCGGTTTATAAAAAAGGATTAAAATCGGATAGTATCTCCATCAAAGAAATAGATAATTTAACAAGATTATCGGAAACTTTTGATGTAGAAAAATTTGGTGCACAGGAAAATATTTTAAACAAAATTTCAACTACTAATAAAAATGATATGCATGAATTTACTTCCCCTATGCTTTTATCATTTTCTGGAATTAATCCTGATATTGAGGAGAATAGAAGCATATTGCATGAAAGAATCAATTTAAAAAATCACTGTAATGTTAAAACTAGTGATAAATGCCAAGAATGTACTTTTAATTCAAACAATTCTTCTTCAAATAATATTAAACATCGAATTAAACATTTTGAGTTTAATAAAATAGATAAGAGTACCAACTCTTGCTTTAGCCATAGCCAACACAAGAAAACAATACTGGCGAAATATAAAAATGTTGAGCTTAAGTGCCAACATTATCCAAAAAAAATATCAACAAACAATTTTGTTAATTGCAATCGAAATATGCCCTTCAAAAGACCATCTGTTGGTTTTGATAATAAAAAGCAATCAGCAAATAAAAATTTACATTGCCAAAAGTTACTTAATAACATAAAAAATGATGCAACTCGTGAATTAGTACATTTTAATTCTTCTTTGAATATCAAAATCGTTGCAGAATTATATCTAAATGTAAGAGATGTTTTCACTGCTGTAAATTGACTCATAAGATATATTAATTATATTATACATTTTTTAAAATGAACAAAATATATAAAACATTAAAACATCATTCGATTTTTAATAATAGAATATTGTATATAATAAAAATTTTAATTTTTTTTTATTTTGACAAGTTTTTATTATTTAATTTTTATTTTGGCTTAAAAATAACAGCAAATATATGAATTAAAAATTTTAAATATAATTATTTATAATATATATAGAATATTTAATTAAAATAATACCTTATGTTATGACATGGGATGGTGTGGTAACCAAGTATCACAGGAATTATCTAAAAGAATTAAATATAACCCCTACGATAGAGGCATACTTCCAATCGACGGTACTGAAGAAAACACTTGAAACTATATTACTTTAGTATAGAAAAGGCATTGATGATGACATGGGTGTAGGAGACCGAGTAGAAAATGCTGTGAAAAGATTTGGAGAAGCAAGTGCCACTGGATGCCAACCGCAGGCCATCGAAAAGAAAGATAAAGAATAATACATAGAATTAACCCTTAAATAAATGAGAGAATAATATATAGAATATTTAAATAATACATTTAACACTCATTAAATTATTGTTATGATAATATATTATATTTAATAATTGTAAGTATACGCGAAGCATATCGATGAAAATAAATCTTTATTGCACATTAAACTTATTTTTAGTATGCTCATTAAAAAAATATAAATAAAATCAAATGCGGTTAAATAACTTGCTAGAGGCTCAATAACAGAATATATTTGCACATTTAATAGGTATAGCCGTATTTATAATATATATAAGCTTCATTTGGTATTATATGTCGACCTTTAAGACAAAAAATCAAAATATTATAATTACACGAAGCTAAAAACTATTAATTTGATACATGGAGGCTATGCTTAGTATAAAGAATAAAAGTTATTATATATGAGTTTTCTAAAAAGCATTTCAATAATACACTGCACAGAGCTATGAGTAAAGCTGATAAAATTAAGGGTTAAATTCAAAATAATGAGATAATATCCTACAAAAATTCGAAATAGATGTATAATATATGAAACATCGAGTTTAACACATGAATTAGTTTAAACCTATAAATGAAAAGAAGTTTAAATATAGCATGCTCTATAGAGAAAAAAAAAATGTTTTTAAAAATAGAACAAATGGTGGAAGGGTTTAAAAATGTGATAGCAGTGATCAATACTGTTTCATCTGATTAAATCCACCAATCATTTAGCATGATCGTCCGTGATTTATATTCTTCAGTGTATATTCTGTACTGGAAGAGTGGCCAAGAAATGTTTTAGAAGCATTATATACTTGGCTAACTATAATTCCTCGAAGTGCTTAGAAAAAGGCTTGTGATTTTTCTGTGAAAGATGCAATTGTGAGATAAGTGAGGAGAAATTCAAAAGAAGTGCCTATGTTATTAACAGGGATCAATCTATTGGTAAGTAACTACTTACTAATTAATAAAAAAAATGAAATTATTCAATTTTTTACTACATATTTAGGCAATTAAAGCGCAAGTGACCACCAGGAATCAAACATCTTATTATATAAATAACTAAATAAAAATAATTTTAAACATAATTGAATTTCAAAGGATACGTAAGGTGCCAGAAATTGTAGTTAATGTTGAATTATTTTTTTCATTAAATGAATCGCAGGAGAATACATAATTGCTGACCTTTTTAAAACGATGTGCGAAGTCTGCAGTTTTTCTAAACAGTGCAGTAGAGTATTTACTCAATTTAATCCTATAGTTCCATAAAATTGAAAGCAGAGCATCGAAAATAAAATTTGTGCTCTAAATAAATCAATTGAGTTATTACCAAAGGCAAAGAATAGAAGAAAACTATTCAATGCTAAAACTATAGCATCTAAACAAATAATGAGCAGGCTAAACCTTATCTTGTAAAATCACATGATGTAATAAAGGGAATGCTATCATTTATAGAATATGTTCGTATAGACGAGAAGAGC
>SBIQ01000181.1:0-18009 GCA_014805555.1 Astathelohania contejeani | reverse complement strand
TGATTTAATAAACGGTTTAATTTTCGAATTATTTATAGTTATTTTATTTGATATTCATATATTGTATAAATTGGATTATTTTATTATATAATACTCTTAAAAACACTTAGACTGTCTGCAAAGTCTTTTGTTTAAACGTTAACAATTTCATATAAATATAAAATAGTCTTTCACTCTATTTTTTTTTGTTCTATTGCCTGTATATTATATCCAATGCCGCTATCATCTCCACATTAATCCATTGCTTCTCTATTCTATTACTTAATTCAATTCTGTCTTCATTGTTCTCGCTTTAGTGATATAATTTTTAAACAATCCTCGAATGCAATTACTAGTATGTATGCAACAATTGTTGAGTAATAGTTATTTATTAGATTTATTCTCTTTGAAATTTTATCATCACAAATTTTACGCTTAAAATAGAAAATAATTCTGAGTAGACAATATAATATATATATTTCCAATATATGTGATGTTATCACATTTGAAATAAGAAAAACCTTAGAATAGATGAACCAATATATAGAATTAAAAGGTATATAAACTAATAGGTTTCAATTTATAATAAAACGTCTTTACTTTGGTAAAAAAAAAAAGTAATAAATAGTTTAGTTAAAAATTAGTGTATGATAAAATTTCATCTATTGACATTGCTACTTTGAATATTATAAATTCGCGCTGTTATTGGAAATAAAATATTAATTAACGATAAAATAAAAACAATTGATAAAATAAATTTATTCGTAATATATAGAAGCAAGTGCACTGGATGCCAACCGCAGGACTTCGAAAAGAAAGATAAAGAATAATATATGGCATTAACCCTTAAATAAATACGATTCGTAACATATAGATAAATTTAATAATTTTAATTAAACCGTAATAAAGATCTTTACATTTACAATTTACTTAAATAAAAAAGATTTTTAATTTTAATTAATAAGATTTATTTGCTATGCACGATCATAATAAAAAGGATACCTTATGGTACGAATTAGTATGGTAATAAGATGATTGATATATACATTGTTCATTGTGGAAATATATATGTTCGTTTACAAAGAAACACTTTGAATTCTACATAGAATAAAGGAAAAGCATAGAGAAGGTAATAAAGATAATTTAGAGATAGCAAAGGAAAACCAATATATTTGCTATACTTTTGAAAAATAAAAGCAATAAAATTACATAAATTAATTTAAACATATCTCATATGTTTGAAGTTATTACCATAGCTTGAATGTATTTAGAATATAAATAATAAAATCTTTTATTTTAATCCTGTAATGATATCAGATTCTCCTTCGTCAATAATGGACAACACACCCACCCTATATACTTTATTGCAAGCTTTAGCAAGATTATTGTTGGTCCCTTCAAAAATTAATATTGGGGTGTTATTAGCTAACGTGCAGTAATATTCCAATAAACGTCTTTTATAGCTAGGATAGTTTGAACTAATTATTATAAGTTTTGCTTTCTGATTTACTAAGGTAGCGAGAACTTGCCTATATCCTATCTTGTACTCTCCTGTTTTCATAACCAGCGGGAGTGATGCTGCAATACCATCAATCACTTTTTTCTTCCTTGACATTGAGGGTATAAAATTTTTATTTTTTAATGGTTTTAAAATTAAATTATGGTTAGTGTATATTTTAGACTTATTCGTTATTTATTGTTCAAGGGAAAACATGAAAAAATATGATATTTATACAATCTTTAATCGTCATATGTACGCTAAAATAATACGATACTTATTGGTGTTAAAACTGCTGAAAAAAATCAAACTTGGAATACCATTATCAATCTGTTTACCCATGTATGTGTTTTTTATATGATCAACTTACCGATTTTCTTTATTCCTTTACAAAGATGAAAGTTTTTGGAGATTGGTTAAAAAGACATCAAGTTTTACACATTTATCGGTTAATGTATCCATTGCCAAATTGACAACCCAAAAAATATACTGAGCTCTATCTAAAGCATAAGAAGCATATCTGGCGAAACAAAAGAATATGAAAACATAAAAACAGACACGTGCCTAGATATAACCAAGTCAACACGCAGACGTTCCGCTTATATTGAAATGTTCGCAATAGTGGTACGCCGGGTAAATTATCTATACGGCCTTATAATGCACTTACGAGGTACATTAGGATATAAAAATACCGGATGTGGTACCAAAAGCATTGGAATACAGGTATTAATATTGCTCAATCGAAACAGTCGCCATACCGGGTCAAGAACCCACAGATTATTTTAAATATAAAAAGAGCCTTTAGGGATAACCAAGGAATTATCAATATTGTTAGATTCTGTTTAAATAAAATACATTAAAAATTATAAGGTGTATAGTTAATCCAATGTTTTAAAGAAAATATTAGAGGTTAGGCGATACATTGAGGATGGTAACAAAATAAACAGCTATATTAACGAAGCAATAAGAAATTAAATAATGCTAGTAATGATGAATCCTATCAAGCCAGATGAAAATATAAGCAAAAAATAAGAATCATCAACTTCTTAATTAAAAAATGATTGTTAAAAATTTATATTTCTACAAAAAGTAAACTTTCTGCTTATGTATAAATTAAAAGATAAAATTGGTCTAATATATCATGAATTAAAAAAATATGAATACTGCATCCACTAGTCATAAATTTTATTTCGTGGAAAATATATTGATTCTACTCATTATATTACAAACTACATTGTGTCATAAATTCGTTCTCGATGCCTCTTTTTCAGTCAATAAAATGTTTTTAAAAATTTCTTACAATACTAAGTAAAATATTTATTCGAATTACTTATTGTATTTATGATTCAATAATACGTAAGACTTTTTAATAAAAATTCCATGAAACATTAAAGAATATATGGATTGAACGTTTGTCATGACGATATACCAAAAAGTAAATGTTGCTTATATTAAAGAAAAGTTTTTATACTTAGAAAAGGACTTATAACAGAATATATGGTTTTATTTTTTTTCATCTCATGCTTCATATTAATAGTAAAATTAGTAGATAAAAATTTAAAAGATATTTTAGCGAATCATTGCATACTTTTATTTATAATATACAAAAAATGTACTTAATCTTAAGAGTATCTGAGAATGGTATAAATGGACTAACTAATTTTATCTAAATGATAGATCATTCCATAGTTTTATATTTAATAATAGAAATGATAATATTTGGATTTTAATAAAAAAATCAAATACGTGAAAATTTATTGGAAAAATTAGATTATTTAACGCATAGCATTTTTGCTTGAAGCTATATTTGTATTGATTATATGTAACTACGAACATCGATTTACATAGAATATTTTAAAGCTTAAATCGAAACATAACATAGTAAATCATACCATTAATTTGTCGCATCTGACAGTACCCTAACAGATAAAATATCTTTCAGTTTTAAAAAGGTATGAGAAAAGAAGATAGGATACAAATAATAAATATTGATTGACATATGTATCGAAAATATACATTAGGAATACATTATTTACTAATACAATTAAAGAATAAACTTCTATGAATGTTTTAAATATGTTTTATTTAAATGAAATCTTTCACAATTTATGATTCCTTGACTATACCTTATAAGCTCTTTTTATATATGGAATAAAATAGTTGACCCAATGCAGTAATTGTATCAATCACACAAATCTTTTATCTTAGATACTTATAATACCGTCTATCGTAACTGAATCGACTTTGCAAGCAAGGCAGGGTTCCTGTAGCTGGTACTTTTGACATCAAACCATGACACTTTTATCTTTCTAGTATACCTCATAAGTGCATTATAAAGCCGAATAGATGACTTACCTAGAGTTCTCCTACTTCAGACATTCTAATATAAACGGAACATCTGCGTGTTGCCTTGGTTTAATTTAGGTACGAGTTTAGTTTCTATATTTTTGTATCCATTGTTTTTCCAGATGTGCCTCCTTTGCTCTTTAAACTCAGGATATTTTCGTGAGTTGTCAATTTGGCAATGGGTGAATTAACTACCATATATGTGTGAAACTTTATGAATTTTAAATAACTACTAAAACTCCCATCTCTTAAGATGAATGAAGAAAATTAGTAAGTTGGACATCTACAAAACACATACACGAATCGACAGTTTTAAACTCGAATTCTAAGTTTGAACTTGCCATGCAGCTTCTGTCATCCCAAACTACTAGTAAATTCTCGTCCCAGTTTAACGTCGTTTCGGACGATCAAAATCTACATTATTAAGTATTTTTTTATAAATATATGAATATTTTATTAATTAATGTCACTTTGACATTTCGTGTGTCATTTTCAATAAAAGTATGATGCCCAAAGAAATGGAGAGTAAAGATGGCCAGGGAGATGAATTTGAATCAATATGTGCTAGTTGCCTGAAACCAAGACAGGTGATGATCGTAAAAAAAAAAGATAGCGCAGAATATCTAAAAATTAATACAATTTCAAAAGTGAAAACCGGGAAACACGGTGCTGCAAAGGTGATGATTAGCGGTCAATTTCTTGGTCTTGAAACCAATGGAAATTTTACTTATAACGGCGGGATGAAAATAAGCATAGTAGTTCCTAAAAGAAAGATTTATGTACTAATCGATTTCGATGAACATAATGATATTATATTGGTAAAAAACTCTGCTGAGACATCATATGAAATTTTTGAGTTACCAATACATAACTTAAGTATTGAAGATGTGGAAGAGTTGAAAAAAGCTTATAAATATGCTAAGATGACAGAAAGGGAATTAACATTTGGTCTAACAGCATGCCATGATTACTGCAAAGTAGATGATATAAAATTTAAATAAATTTGTTTTTATTTAAATTGTTCTTGGACTGTAAATTTATATTTCCAGTCTGATTTATTCGAAAATTAAAAATGTTAATATTAGTAAGAGCTATCCCTATATTTGATAATTACGTTTTTATTCCTTTCGTTTGTATTCGAATACATATGGTTAATATATTTACTATGATATATTGATAGCATTGTTGTTTTTAACCTTTATGTATTTACAGGTCTTTTTATATAGTGTAAACTATATGTGGCTTTATTTTTGGCATTATTCATGATTTTGCCCGTACTTCAAATTAAAATATGCTAGGATAAGCAAAGTGCAATATGTTGGTTTAAAACATGCCTTTTCTTCATTGATACTGGCAATTTATATATCTCATGGCTTTTTATTTTAAATAATACAATTAGATCATTTTATCATTTCTTACCAAAAACAAGATATTTACTAGATCCATGCATGCTTTTCTATGTTTTATTCTAGTAACTCCCTACCAATTGTTAATCTATGAGTTTTTGAATCGAGAAAATCAAACCGATATTTTATTTATTATAATAAATGCATTTCATCTTATTTTCGAATATGATTATAAATATTCAATCATATTCTTATAATACAAGAAAAAAATATTATATCCCATGGAATTATTAGTGGAAAAATGGCGCCCGAAGGATTTAGATGATGTGGTTGGCAATGATGACACCATCGAAACACTTAAATTAATATTAAATTCTAATGAAATGCCACATCTGCTATTTACAGGCCCACCGGGTACAGGTAAAACCACCTGTGCAAAAATAATAGCACAGAAGATGCTAGGCCAGGATATAAAAGATGCACTACTCGAACTTAATGCATCTGATGATAGAGGAATCGATGTAGTAAGAAATCAAATAAAATCATTTTCCCAAAAGAAAACGAAATTAAAAGATACCCAATTTAAGATTATTATATTAGATGAAGCAGATTCAATGACGACAGCAGCCCAACAAGCAATGAGGCGGGTAATGGAGGTGAATTCTAAAGATTGCCGATTCATTTTGATATGCAACAACTTTACAAAAATATTTGAGCCGATCCAAAGTCGATGTGCCGTTTTGAGATTTGAAAGAATACCGAATGAGCAAATATTGAAAAGACTAAAATTTATAACTGAGTCTGAAAACATTAAAGTATCTACTAAGGGATTAGAAATGGTAATTGAACTAAGTGATGGCGATGTAAGACAAGCATTAAACATATTACAGGGATGTAATCTAAACAGAACATTAGATGAAAAGGAAATACTTCAAATAACAGGAGAACCATCACCAAAAATAGTAGAAGAAATTATCAGATTGTTAATGAATAAAGAATTAGATAAAGCATTGAGTGTTTTTAATAAGCTTTGGGAAAGGAAGTATGATCCATCTGATATAATAAGCTCGTTTTTTAAAATTTCTAAAAGAATGAATAATTATGAGTTATTAAAAATAGTTGGAATAACTCATGTAAAGATTATTGAAGGTGTTAATACAAAGCTTCAATTTTACTCACTCTTTTCCGATATTTTAGATTTATCCTAAAATATTTTTTATAATCCAAATATTACTAAAAAAGAATATTTTCATGAATAAACAGTTTTATTAATCAGAATAAAATAAACTTTTAATTAAATAACTAAATATGTGCAATTATAAATAAAAATAAGATATAATAATGCCTTAAATAACTTGCAATATCAATAAAAAAGTTATATTTACGTTTATACTTTTTTATATTAAATTTACATTATTTGCAGCATACGTAATGCCAAATAGTTCCCGATTCAAAACGAATAAATTTTATATAAATATTGTTATATGATATAAAATTCTATTATTTTGCATAAAGCTTCATTAAATTCGTTTTTTTATTAATAAACTTTTTATAATATTTTAGTAAATTAAATATTTATTCTTTATTTAAGGGTTAATGTTATGTTATTATAGTAAATTATATATAAATGACAAATATAAATTTAAATGTCTGTACAAAACAAGACAATCTCCAGATTGTTGAAACAGAGAAGAGGAAATACGAGCTTTTGGTAAATTAATTAGGCTTGCTATACAAAGCAAAGACTAAAACAATACCTTATGTTATGAAATGTGACAGTGTGGTAACAGTACCACAGAAATTATCTTAAGAAATTAAATATAACCCCTACGATAGGGGCATACATTTAATCGACGGTACTGAAGAAAACGCTCAAAACCATATCAATTGAGTACAGAAGAAGCATTGAGGATAGCATAGACGTAAGAGATCGAGTAAAAGATGCTGTAAAAAGATTTGAAGAAGCAAGTGCCAGTGTATGCCAACTACAGGTCATAAAAAACGAATAACACAGCATTAACATAACACTAACCTTTATCTTATAAATAAATGTATGTTGCAAATATCTCATCTAACAAATTACGCATTGAATGGCATTTATGATTTATTAAAATATACATAATGTTTGTAATTTAAAAAGTTTATTGAATTGTGCTTAGTGATAAAAATGCTATTATATTTCTTGCAAAACCATCTTTTTATTTACTATTATTATTAATAATTCAATTAGTAATGGTAAAACGAATGACGTTAAACTAAGACGAGAACTTGCTAGTAATTTAGAGTGACAGAGGCTGCTGGACAAGTACAAACTTGGAATTTTAATCCAAAACTGTTTCTCCATGTGTATGTTTTGTAGATGACCAACAACTTCCAATTTTCTCCATTCCTTTTCAGATGTGGGAGTTTAGAGGTTAGTTAACAAGTCATCATGTTTCGCACGTATATGGCATTTGGTTAAGCATCCATTGTAACAGCTCATGAAAATATAATGAGTTTAATCTAGAACAAAGGAGGCATATGGAGAAACGAAAGAATATGAAAACATAAAAACAGACCCCGCGCCTAGATTAAGCCAAAACAACACACAGACGTTCGTTTATATTGTAATTTCTGCAGTAGGGAGATCCCGGGCAAGCCAGCTGCACGGCTCCATACGGACGCTTACGAGTGACACTAGGATGATAAAAGTGCTCTGGTTTGATGCAAAAAGTACCGGGCTACAGGTACCCATCCGTGCATGCAAGGTCGATCCAGCTCCGATAGACGGTATAGGCTTCAACTAACAGCGTCATGAGTACATAAGAGAAAAAATTGTCTTAATTGAGACAGTTGCTGCACTGGGTCAAGTATTTTATTACATATATAATACAACGTATACTAGAGGAATAATTAGGTCAAGAAGATCTTGTTTAAATAAAGTTCAGCATTGTTTAATTATTTATATAATTATAAATTATATTTAAGTTCTTTTTTTAATATCATTCATACTTCTCTTTCTTCATTATTTATGTAATTTAAACATAAAATTTATTAATAATTTTGTTATTCTTTAAAGTTTACGTGGTAAAAAAAGCATGTATTTTTTAACTGCAAGTGAATAGATGTCTTTATTTCCGAATATTAAAAACAGGTATATATTCTTTTTTTTTGCATTAGAAATACTGAAGATATATTAAAGCATTTGATAGGTTGCAATTTAAAATTGAAAAATAATGACTTATTTTTACTACACTAATATTATTTATCCTATGTTTTTATGAAAATTTTCTGAATGTTTATATTAGCTGTTTTATAATAAAATACTAAAAAATGCCAATAATTTTTTATAGGATTCATTCGAATGAGGTGCTAATTTAAAGAATGATATTAATTAAATAAAACATGAGAATGAAAAATACACATGCTAAAGTACCTTATTATTATATCTACGATAAAATAGTATTTTAAATTAATAATAACATCACGGTAAAGATAATTTGATTGACCATTAAGCAATAATTTATTATTAAATTCTTACTTATGATTATAGTGTAACTACAAAAAATACTCTATTATATTCATTTTTTATTTATGTATTTCACTTCTTTAAAATTTTACTAAGTTGTAGTCATATATAGTCTTTAAAGTCATGAAATCAAAGGAATAAATTAGTTGATAAAACTAATATTTCAATAAAGCACATCAAATTTGATATATTTATGATAAAAGAAAAAAAAACCATTTAGATTGTAATAAGTATACCGAATAAAGATAATTATCAAATTGAGTAATATAAAGAAGAAGGAAACACATATTAGATATACTATATACTGTAAAAGCAAAAATAAATTTCTATGTCATGAAATAAGACAGATAATTTTTAATTATTATGACTAAAAATAACACAAATAAATGGCAAGCAATAGAATGATGCATCGAAGAATAAATGTAAAACATATAGCTTGGATTTAGTCAAATTATTTAAAGCTGGTATACATAAAAAACAAAGTAGAAAATAATAAAGGTTCGAAGTTTCAGTAATAATATTAAATGCCAAGTATTTATAATAGTAAACGAAAATACTAAATTACCCTTTTTTATATAATTAATTTTTAACCAATAAAATAAATAAGGTAAAGAAATGATTAAGACTAATAAAAAAGAAATAATTGCCGTAAAAAATATTTTATATTAAATAATTTCAGTTGATATATTAAAAATAAGTTTTATTTAATGCATCTTTTGCTGGTTTTTTATCTTTTTAAAATAAAATTAGTAATCTTATATTCAATTTCTTTTTTCTCTTAATCTTTTATTACACCCCATCGCAGGACATATGGCATTTCCTTTTCCATTTTTCAGAAGAAGCGCTGCTGAATCTCTTTCCATTACATGCCCACATTCTGCTTCAAATACATTTACTATCTCTTTTTTTGTAATGGGGTCTACATCAACATGTTTTACTTCATTTACTTCTATCTTTTCCAAAGAATCGATAAAATTTTTATATTTTCTAGAATTTACAACTTTCGCACTCACTTCATCATGCCAATCCCGGTTGGCATACATCCGGTAATTTTCTAAAAAATATTCATGAATATAAATTTCTTTCGTCAAATCAATTACTCGATGATTCGATTTTAATATAAACTCGGCTGCTTTTGACAGCAATTTTTTCCTCTCTGCTATGGTTTCTTCCATCATGGGCAAATAAAAGTGTGCAAAGTGACCCTCATGATTTGCGGTCATTGCCTCCAGAAAATCAAGAGCTTACCAGTTAGATGCGAGGAATGCTCTGATGTTTTTCATAAGTCTTGCATATTAAACCAGTTGACTTTGCGCTGTCATCGATGTTTTCATTGTTATTTGTGCAACATTGGAAATGGGGATTTGAATATCTGTTTGAGTTGTGATCGGGCTTATCACAAGGAGTGCAATGATGATCCACAGTGTGATTCTTGTAGAGAATCTGCGTATAAGGATATGACACTAGATGAAATTTATCGAGCTGAGTATTCCTTAACTTCATCAATAGAAGAGGGCACACCAGACAGTGAGTTTTATAAATTATTTAAAGACATAGCAGCTTCTCTACGAGCACACCATAAAAAAATGCCGCTTTCGAAGCTAGTTCTTGGAAAAAAGGAAATGTCACCTCGCTACTACACACCGTATAGCATCGAGACATCCACACTCTACCTGTGCCCAATGTGTCTTGAGCCATGGGATTGTAATCGAGCTCTTGCCCGTCATAAAATAAAGTGTATTAAAAAATTGGCGCCAGGAATCAAAATTTATCATGATGGAAATTTGAGTGTTTATGAAATAGATGGATCAAGAGATATAAGATATTGTAGGAATTTGTGTTTGTTAGGGAAGGCATTTTTAGATTCAAAAACCCTTTATTATGATGTAGAGCCTTTTTGCTTTTACGTTTTATTTAGAAAAAACGAGCTAGTAGGATATTTTTCAAAAGAAAAAACATCACCTAACTATAATTTATCCTGTATTGTGGTGCTTCCTTGCTACCAGGGACAAGGGTTGGGATTTTTTTTGATAGATTTTAGTTATAAACTAAGCTTAATGGATGGAAAAGTAGGAACACCAGAAAAGCCTCTTTCAAATGATGGATTAAAAGCATATATAAATTATTGGCAAAGTGTTGTATATGATTATTTAAATACATGTACAGAAGTAAGCATAGAAGATATATCAAATGATTGTGGAATGACAGTTGATGATGTTATATATTCCCTGGAATTATTGGGATTTCTTGTCAAAGAAAATGGAAAATACGAATTAAAATTTGTTGAAAAAACTTGCACTAATCGAAGAAGATGTTCGATTAATTGCTTCATTTGATGCAACACTAAAAACAAAGGTAATTTGATAAAAAATCTAATAAAATAAAAGATATTAGATAAAGAATTTTGAAAAAAACTAAAATATAAATAATAACAAAGTAATGAAAGGAGACTTTTTATTAATATATTAAAGTAAATATTGTTTTGTCGTAAGTGAAAGAATTAAGAAAAAGCTATGCATTGAAATAAATGGTATTTACATAATTTAATAAAAGGTTACCGTTATTAACTATAAATTTTATAAGCAAAATTCATATATTAATATTTTAATTTTATATTATGGTTGATGTATTTTAATTATTATTCGATAATGTAATTTAGCATGTGTTCTTTTCTTTAAATATAGTATTTCGCTTTTACTATAATATTTATAAGTCGTTATTAAATATTTTCTTAAAAAAATAATTAAAGTTTTAGACAGTAATCCATAAATTAAAATAAGCAGCTAAAAATCGGTGTAATACTACTAATATTTATTTAAGAAAGTAAATATATATAGTTTAAATTATGAAAATAAATATTTACAATAGATCTTAATGTCGTGTGATTGAATGGATCTAAATTATACTAACAATAAAATATATTTATACATTGAGTAAATATTACCAACCGTGGCAATAAATTTAGTATTATACTCAATTTTCATTATTTAAAATGAACATGCCTATTTAAAAACACATATTATATAATAAATATTAATTATTTCGAATAAATATAAATTTTTACCCTTAAAATTTTATGATATAGTAATCTTTGTTAAATAGTTTTTATAATCTTATATCACACACCTTGAATACAAGATTAAGTATTTTACACCTTTTTTATAAACTTATTTTTATTAAATTCTTCATATAATTATCATTTTTCTTATTTTTACTGAAGTTTTAGTCATTATTTTATAAATAATCATAATATAGTATCTTAATTTTATAATCTTCCAGGGATTTCGTCAGAAATGACGTTAAACTAGGACGAGAATTTACTAGTAGTTTTGGGTGTCAGAAGCTGCTGGACAAGTGCAAACTTGGAATTCAAGTCCAAAACTGTCTATCCATATGTGTGTGTTTTGTAGATGGCCAACTTACCAATATTCTTCATTTCTCTTTAGAGGTGAGAGTTTTAGAGGTTTGTTTAAAAGCCATTAAGTTTCACACATATATGGCATTTGGTTGATGCACCCATTTCCAAATTGACAACTAACGAAAATATCCTGAGCTCTATCTAGAGCAAAGGAGGCGCTTCTGGAAAACCAATGAATATAGAAATGTAAAAACATACTCCGCGCCTCGATTAAACCAAAGCAACACGCAGACGTTCCGCTTATATTGGAATGTCTGCAGTAGGGGGACTCCGGGTAAGTCAGCTGCACGGCTCCATATGGACACTTACGAGTGACACTAGGATGATAAAAGTGCCCTGGTTTGATGCCAAGGTCTATAGGTACTCTATCTTACTTGCGAGGTTGATCCGGCTCCGATAGAAGGTATTATGAGTATTTAAGGGGAAAAAATTGTCTCAATTGAGACTGTCGCTGCATTGGGTCAAGAATATAATTGAATATATAAAAAATTTTCTGGAGTATAGCCAAGGAATCATAAAATGTGAAGGATTTCGTTTAAATAATCTTCCAGGGTGTGTAAAATTATAGTTAAAATTAAGATATTATATTATAATATTTGAAAAGCTTATATTATTAAATATTTCTTTATAATTTCTATCAAAATAGTTTTTCTTTCTTAATAATGGAATGGTATTTAAAATAAATAAAAATTTATGAAAACTTACAAAGCTTGTTTAAATATATTCTTATCGCATAGCGTTTTTTTATAATTAATTTTTATAAAAGCAAAGAGGATGAAATGTTTTGGTTGAAACAAGTTTAATAAGTCGAGATAAAATATAGGTCGTTAAAATTGAGATGAGTAATAAATTTAATTAACAAATAAATTAGGCTTGCTATACAAAGCAAAAACTAAAATAATACCTTATGTTATGACATGAGAAGGTGTAGTAATTAAGTATCACAAAAAATATCTTAAGGAATTAAATATAATTTCTATGGTAAAGGTAGACATTCAATCGACGGCATTGAAGAAGACACTTGAAAACATAATATTTGAGTACAGAAAAAAAGTGGTGATTACATGGACAGTAATAGATCGAGTAGAAGAGGCTGTGAAAAGATTGGAGATGCAAGTGCCACTGGAGTCCAACTGCGGATATCGAAAAGAAAGACAATAATATAGCATTGACCCTTAAATAAAACAAATAACTGCTTTAATATTTTATTAGTTTGAGTTTTTATCCTGCATAACATTCTCTTTTGCAAAATTAGCTATATCAAACTTAAACTTTTTTTTGTTTAACGTATTTATTCTTTAAATTATAAAAAATGTTTTCATTTAACATTACAGAATAAATATATGTCTTAATATATTTTGCATTCTAATCTCGTATAACAAATTTTGTAGAATTAATTATTGTATTTTTCTATAAGTTTAATTGATAGGATATTAAATCAATCTAAAATTTTAATTAATTATAACAACCTTCTTCTGAAGCTTTGTCGGTTATATTCCATGCATCAGCTATTTTTGTGTAATTATCCCACCTCTTTTTACTTTGTTCTTCATTTGATCCATTACATTCCAAAGCTCCATTTATAGCCTTTATAGTAGCCCCAAACTTCTTCTCTGCTACGCCTGGAGCCTTTGCCACTTTTTCATTCCAGAACCAAGTTGACACATCAATAGCTAATTTTGTATCTGAAGCTACTTGATCCGGATCTTGAACCAAGGCATCACCTAAGCCCAATCCTTCTCCAGCTGCTTTATAATTAGCAGCCCATGAAAGCTGCATATATCCTCTCCCATGGTATGATTTTCCTGGTACTCCTGTTTTGTCATCATATTGCCCTGCACAACTTCCCGGATTATCTTTACATGCTAGTTCTTCTTTATACTGTAGCCCACCTGACTCGTGGAAAATATTGGCAAGAAACATAGCAATTTCATTTTTATCCTTGATACTGCTGCTTATAGCTTCAGCTATAACATCTATATCTTCGGGTGGAGAATAACCGCATGCTTCTAATGCACTTTTTAAATCTTCAGTTGTGATTCCTTCCCCATTTGATGAGCTTCCACCACCTGATGATTTAGAACCACCACTTGCAGACTTTGAGTTTCCACCTTTTGTAGATTTGCCATTGCCGGTTGTTGATTTTTTATCACCGCCTGATGCTGTTTTATTGCTGCTACCACTTCCTCCTGTTTTGGAACCACTACCTTGTGATGATTTACTACTTCCACCGGCAGATGATCCAGTTCCACCTCCTGTGGATTTAGATCCGCCGCTTCCCCCGCTTGCTTGAGGCTTATCACCACCACTTCCTCCTCCTGTGGGTTTAGATCCGCCGCTTCCTCCGCTTGCTTGAGGCTTATTGCCACCACTTCCTCCTCCTGTGGGTTTAGATCCGCCGCTTCCTCCGCTTGCTTGAGGCTTATCACCACCACTTCCTCCTCCTGTGGGTTTAGATCCGCCTCTTCCACCTCCTGATCCATTGCTACTTCCTGATGAAGGTTTTGTACCACTAGAAGATGGTTTGCCATCACTTCCGCCGGATGGTGGCTTAGATCCGCTATTGCTCCCACTGATAGGTGATTTACTACTTCCTCCGTTGGCAGGTTGATTGTTAGTAGCTTTATCTGTAGGTGCATTACCTCCTCCGCTAATATGCGCTTTATCGTTAACATTTTGAGGCTGAGTGCTTATATTTTTACTTTCAGGTATGCTAGAAGATTTTCTATCATTGATATTATTATTCATTTGATTTTTTTCAGGTGGTGAAACTGCACCTTTTATTTCACTCTGTGTTATATTTATTATAGGATTACGTTGTTGTGGCTCCTCTTTTTCGTTTTTCTTTTCGTATTCTAGCTTGATTTCTGATGGAGATGCACGATTGGATATCGTTTTGGTAATAGTTATGGTTTTTTTCTTTTTTTTATTATGTTCATGTATTGGAATTTCTTCTGGTGATTTAGCAACAGTCTTAGCAACTGATTTTTTATTTTTTGTTTTATCATCATTTTTTTCTAATTTATTAATATCCGGGAGAATATCATTTTCTGCCTTTTTTTTATGTTTACTCCTGAAATTTCTATCTTCATGTTCACTTTCATCTTCATTTAATTCTTTTTTGTTAGATAATTCTTCATCATCCGCTTCATTCTCATTTGTGCTACCTTTATCAGTGCATGTAATTTCACCCTTACTCACTGTGCAAATCTTCCCATCTGGGCAATCTATCGATATCCACGCTCCATTTATACCACAAATATTTCTAGTTCCGTTTTTACAAAAAGCAGATCCAGGCAAACATTTATCATTTGCCAAAAGTGTGTGCAGAAATATCATATAAAATATAAAAGACATAGCAAGATTGCTTCTTTTTTATTTATCTATAGTCTTCAATCAATCGTATACTTCTGTTTCAAATCAAAACTGTACCCGATTTTTGTCAGATCAACCAATCAATCATAATGCTAACGTTTTAAGTTGTTTTTTACATGTTGCCCTTTTTAGAAATTAGAATTGCTATAATATAAAAGATAGGCATATAAAAAAGCATGTTTCATTTTTATGAAACATTGATTAGGTAGAAATTGTTAAGGATCAATACGCAAATATCGGTTTGAAACACTGATATATATAAGATCGTATTAAAAATATTCTACAGTAAAACTATTATTAAAAAATATAGAACGGTATAGTTATATAAAAATATATATAGAAATATTATTTAGCCGATTTTATTACAAATCTAACTTGGCTTATTACCTCTGCTAAAATTAATATGAGTTGAAAAACTACACATAAATTTTGTAAATATACTTATTCTATTTTATATTAAAAGATTATGATTTCTCATCAAATACGATTCTCGAAATATATTGAATATTATACATTTTGAAATTTTAAGTATCCAATATTGATGAAACTTCTATAAATATACAAAAAAAATAAAATTAAGAAGTTATACGCAGTTTTACATCCTGGGTGCAAAAATATCTTATAAATTATAACTTTTTTTTTATTAGAATATATTTGATAAAACTGATCTGTACAGCAGAAAAGCAATTATTAATACGAAACTGTGTATCCATCAATGTATATTGAAAATATAATAGAAAAAAATTGACCGAGGCCAAAGTCAATAAAACACGTATTTAAGGTAGAAATATGGCTTCGTAGAATATAATCATTAGAAACTATTAAAATATAGACCCTAACCCTCGTTTTGCTCATTGATAAAAGAAAATCTAACACTTTGAAATAAATAATAAGAAATTGTATTTAATACACGGCGATTTATATTGATTACTACAAATCACATGGTTGTATTTCCTTGGATTATGATAACACTATATATAAGCTGATGAATAGCATCAAAAATTTTTCAACTTAAAATGCAAAAATATTTTTATAGTTGATTGATTCTGAAAACAAAAGAAAAAATAAAATGAAACATCGTTATAAATTTTAGTCGATATAATTTTTATTTCATATTGAAATTTATTAATTGTTATTGTTGAAAATAAAAAGTTTAATACGTCATTCATAATAAAAACGCATTTTGGTGTATAATAGTAAATATAGTTTGAATGTTACTTCTTAGTTAAAACTGAATTATGGATAATATTTATTGCACAAGAAAATTTTTAATAAAAAAAGCAACGTGGAAATATACTTGTTTATTATATAAATTATGCCTAGCTTTCTATACACACCGCATATGAATTCAATTAAGATAATATAATAAGTTTTTTTTGAAGAAGAATAATTAGGAAATATAATTATAGTATATATTAAAAAATTCAAAAGTCATACGATTCAAATATTTATTAATTATTATTTGATAAATAAATATTCCATAGCTAAATAGTCTTTGATGTTTTTCTATGAATTAAGGTACCATACTAAGACTTAATCGGAGTTTAGTAATCGGTAAATCAAAATAAATTGTTAATTGATGGAATTTGCTATAAATGCAATATTTTATTGGGGTAGAGACATTATTAAAGAAAATATATTTGTGAGACTTTTAACAACTTATTATAAAAATATGTATCGAGAGTATAAGAAAAATATATTGAGAGCGTAAAAAAAATTTTAATATATTTATATAAGAGGTATAATATAGGATATACAACATATTCATCAAACAAAAGTATAATCAATCTTGATGGCATACTATAAGACTATATGCTTTAATTTTATGTCCTCTTCGAAAAAAATTACAAAATAGTTGCATACAAGATAAATCGCATTACCAAATCAAATTAACAGATGAAGGTTGTTTAGAAAAATAATAAAAAAGATAAATTAAACAAGGAATAATAATATTATCATTATATTACCTTTTTATTTAAAAGCTTAGTGCTATGTTATTCTTTGTTTTTCTTTTCTATAACCTGAGGTTGGCATCAAGTGGCACTTCCTTCTCTAAATCAGCTTCTTCTACTCGATTTCTTATTTACATGTCATCTTCAATGATTTTTCTGTAGTCAAGTGGTATGGTTGTTTTCTTCAATACCGTCAAATGGATATATGTCTCTAGAATTATATATAATTTTTTAAGATAATTTCTGTGGTACTTAGTTACCACACCATCCCATGTCATAACATAAGGTATTATTTTAGTTTTTGCTTTGTATAACAAGCCTAATTCGTTCGCCAAAAGGTCGTATTTCCTCTTCTTCTCCGTTTGAACAATTTGGAGATTATCTTGGCTCGTTATACCAACTTCAACTAATATAATTTCATTCTCCTTCTTATCGTAAATAAATATATCTGGTCTATTATTTTTTTATTAGGATATCAGTCCTTATCCTTGTATCGACCCGAATTTCGGCTCTTTCATTTTCCATGACCTCCTGGACTGAATGAGTTCGTAGTTTTTTTGATTTTTTAAAGCCGTACTTATTCGCAA
>SBIQ01000180.1:0-18320 GCA_014805555.1 Astathelohania contejeani | reverse complement strand
GCTTAAAATTAAAAACCAACAAATTTATCAAATGCTCTGTATATCCTTTAAATATATTTAACATTAACACATAATGTTATTTGATATTATAAATACCATGAATAGTAGCCACTATCTTGTTTATAAAGAATTATTAAAATATACGAATCTATTGATTATCACATTGCAGACCGAAAATGTTATATCACATAAAAATTTGAATAAGAATGGTTATATTTTAGTTCTAGATAATAATGATCTACTGTTAAAATACATTGTAAAGTAATTAAAGAAATATGATGCATTATTTTTCAAGATATAAAAATTAACAATTTTGGCATGGAATTTCTAAAACAATATGTTAAATTATATGGTGGAAATATAATAAAATTTAATAGCAATTCTTATTAATAATATATCTTTGAATGGAAGGGTTTACACAAAGTCGGGCTTCGGAGCACAAAACCAAAAAATTTTTTAAAGCGGAGCACGCAGGGAAGAAATAGAGCCTGTGAAAGCGATTAGCAACCAAAAGTCTTACGAGCCGCCCAAATCTGCTTCTCAAATGACAATCTTGAAAACAATCCTTCTCTCTGTCGATTCGACAATAGAGAGTTTGCCGAGATACGTTTTCGAAGCAGTACAGAAACGTTTTGTATAATGCCTCGAGGTGGGTGGAAAAAGGCTCAGGATTTTTTACTGTGATAAATTCTCCTGTGAGATTGGGGAAGAGGAATTTAAGCGACGGGCTCACTTAATAAAGCGGGAAAGCCTACTAAATAACTCGCCGCCAACCGTTAAGAGGAGGAAAGTTAATATCCAAGAACAGCAACCTAGTTCACTCTTGGCTTCATCTGTGTACCATGAACTCAAAATTAAATTTCTAAACAAAATAAAATAAAATCTAATTTAACAATAACAGAGTTTCAAGGCACACGTAAAATATTCGAAGTAAAGGTTAATAAGGATGTACTTTTAGCTTTGATCCATATAGCAGGAGAACACATTGTCACAAACCTACCCATAACCGAGTGCGATGTTGCAAGGATTCTTCAAACTGTGCAGTGGTGTTACCAAGAGGCGACCTTCATCAAGCCAAAGCCGAAACCTCCATGATACGAAAACATAAATAATAAAATAAGTACCTTAAGCAGCTGCATCGCGCTCTTAAATAAGGCGAAGGACAGGAGCAAGCTTTCCGGCACTGAAACAATAGAAGCCAAGAAAATAATAAGAAAATTAAATTTAACTTTTGAAAAACCTCATGACATAACGGAAGCTATTGTGTCTTTAAAAGAATCAAACCGGATATATAGTAAGAAATTGGAGATGTACGCTAAACGCAAAGATCGAAGGCGTGAAAACCAATGTTTCGAACTATATAGGGGAAGGTTCTACAGGAGGCTATCGGGGGAAGCTCAAATGGTACATGGAGTGGATGTGGAAAAGATAAAAGAATATTGGTCTACAATGTGAATAAAACCCAATGTGACCAATATAAATTATAAAAAGTATTTAGTCGAATACTTGCCCGCATCTGAGTACACAACCACTTTCCCAACCTTCAAAGAATTTGAGAACATCATCAAACACTTTGCTAATTGGAAAGCTGCTGGTGTTAATGGTATCTTCAATTTCTTTATTAAGCATATATCATCAGTGCACAAGCACCTATATGAAATAATAAAAGATATATGCTTAGAAGGAAAGAAACAGGACGAGTGGTTTTACCGTGGGATTACTTATTTAATCCCCATAAATACTCCTAGTAAAGGCAGTGACTTCAGGCCAATAACTTGCATATCTAACCTTTACAAGCTCACTACTAAGTGTGTGACCAAGGTCATGCACCTAAAGGTTGAGCTTAGAGGGTTACTTGCGGAAAACCAGTTGGGCACGGTTAAAATAGCATAAGGAGCAAAATACCAGGCCATGCTAAATCTAGCCATCAATAGAGAATATAAATATTCACTTAAGGCGACGTGGATAGATGTTAAAAAAGCATTTGATTCCGTCGGCCATGAGTATTTAGTGGCATGTATATCAAACTAGGTTTACCGAAATGGATTACATGTTTCCTTAAAGAGATTATTTCCAAGTGGAACTTGGAGGTTAAAGCTGGTCTTGAGACATTCTTCTCAAAGAATGTCGAGAGAGGAATACTACAAGGCGATAGTCTTAGTCCACTTCTCTTCGTCTTATGTATCGATCCATTGAGCCGTAGGCTCAATGAAAGATACTCAAAGGTGGTCGTGCATGCAGAAGAAGCATTGCATGCTACTAATCATTTTCTCTTCATAGACGATCTCAAACTCTTCTCTAAAGACAGCATCGTAATGGGTAGCATGGTTGAGGAAGCTGAGTCTTTCTTCAGTGCAATTGGGCTAGAAATCAACCGCGACAAGTCTGCAACGAACGACCCTCTATGTGAAGAAACAGCACGTCTACTCAATGATGCAGGTGTTTATAAATACCCAGGAATTATAGAAAATAGAGGCAGTAATATTGCAAGAGAGTCGTTTGAGAAGGTGAAGAGGGAAATGATTATGAGAGATGATAGGTTATGCAACTCTAACCTTAACGCAAAAAACTTATTCAAAGCAATTAATGAGCATGCCATCTCTCTTATTAATCATCATGTTGGGCTTCAATACCTTGAACCTGCTGATTTTGCTGCGATTGATCAGAAAGTACGCCTTTCCCTAATAAAGCACAACGTGCATCTCAAGCCTGGGTGTAAAGAAAAACTTTATCACCCACAAAACAAAATGGGGAGAAATTTTCATAGTGTAGAAATGAAGAGCGAATGTATGCTCCTCGAACTTTGGGAAACGCTGGAGAAATACAAAAATATATCATCCATAAGAACAGCGATCCTAAAAGTTATGGAGCAAGAAAAAACACATTTGTCTATCATCAATCAGTATTTTAAGTTGAGATACTCTTTGGAAGACGTTTCTGTAAAGAGTGTTATAAATGCTCAGCGTGACTCACTATACGGTAAAATTAATAATAAAAAACTACATGAGGAGCTGTATAGAGCGCACTTAAATGAGCATATTAATTTAAAAGACTCTTCCACTTGGATGACACATGGGAATAAATACCCACGTGCTGACGCGCTATATTGTTACATCCAAGACAGAAATGTTTTCTGGGGAGAAACCGCTCCTTCATGCCAGCATTGTGGCCAGGCAAAAAAAACTATCGATCAACTAGCAACAGGATGTGATCGAATACTTGGCATGATTATACCCGAAGGCATAATGAGGTGTTGATACGCATACACCTCTTATTAATGAATAAGTATGGCTTCAAAGAAACTCAGAAGCCACTCAATCCAAGAGAGCGTTGAAAATGATCTGGCTGAGATCAGAGTCGATACCAAGATTAGAACTGATGTCCTAGTCAAACATAATCGACCTGATATATTTATTTACGATAAGAGAGAAAATATGGTCATCTTAGTTGAGATCGGTATCACGAGCCAGGATAACCTGCAGCAAGTTGAGGTTGAGAAAAAAAGAAAATATGACTTCCTTGTAAACGAGCTTGGAATACTATATAAAGCAAAAACTAAGATAATACCATATGTGTTAACATGGGAGGGTGTTGTGACTAAATACCACAGAATCTATTTAAAAGAGCTAGAGATTACACCCCAAATAAAAGCATATATCCAATCAACTGTGCTTAAAAAACGCTCGAAACCATTTCTCTGGAGCATCGAAGAAGTATTGAGGATGGATTGGAAACGATGTATGTTGTTGAGAAAGCATTCGACGCTCTAATTAAAGCTAGCGGAACTGGATGTCTACCGCGGGTCAAAGGAAAATAGTATCAAAAGTAATACTATTAAATATAATTCCCATTTAATATAATCGATTTAAGAGATCAAAATATAGAAAATAATTAAGATTATGCAAAAAACAATATTATTATAAAAAAACAAAAGTATGTTTTAACTCTTCAAAAATATTATAATTTAAAAATTAATAAATAAATATTTTATTCAGAATATGAAAATATCTGTTTAGGATATTTCTTTTCTCTGTACCTAACACTCCTTACTTTATGCATTAACTGCTTTTTCGTTAACTTGGCACGCTCGCGTTTTGTGCAAGGCTTACGAAGCTGCTTGGGAATACGTTTTGCATTTTTGTATTTCTCCAATGCTTCCGCCCTCTCTTTCAAATTTAAAACAGAAAGTGCACGGGCAAGATTTTTTCTCCCATCTCGCATTTCCTCAGGCTGCAATGTCTGTGCCTGCTTAGATTGGCGTAATCGTAACATTTCGGCTTTCAGATCTCCAATGGTCGTCTTTAGCTCCTCAATTGATTGTGCTTCGAATTCTGCTCTTTCTATTCTCATTGTGGGGTATATAATTTTTTATTTTATATCTTGATCAATAACACGATATATATAAATGAACTGTAATTTATTAATTATGTTTATTTCATATAGAGCGTACAAGCCAAGATAATTTTTACCTGGTTGAGATGGAGAAAAAAAGAAAATATGATCTTTTGGCTAATGAGATCAAATTACTTTATAAGCCATAACTTAAATAATACCTCATGGCATAGGATATAGTGACGATGTTTTATATAGTTTACTTGAAAGAGCTTAAAATTTTATCAACTATCAAAGCATATATCCAATCTATCTTATTAAACTAGGAACCGCTATTCAAGGGTTAAGGTGAAGATGGTTAGAAATAAATGGAAGAATTGAAGAAGCTATGGAAAGGCTAAAGATGCCAGTGCTGATGAATGCCCACCACGTATAGAAGTAAACAAAATAATAATAAAAACCGTAATTCTATATAAATAAAAATATATTCCAATAGAAAGTAAGTATGGAATTAATTTTAACTTATTTTATTGTTTAATTTGTTTATTTTTGATTATATTAAACGGCATACTAAGTTTAAAATTAGTAATATGTTTAATAAGCTATAAATTATACTATATTATAATTAAAACGGTATATGCACAAATACATTAGATAAGATATAATCACATTACATTCCTGGACAAAAATTTGTGCAAGGTATGGCTGTGCTGAAGTGCAAAGATGATAGAATGAATATAAAAAAGAAGATGAGTTTTAAATAATATAAACGGAATAATCCTAATAAAGAAATGTGATATAAATGGCATAATTTGGATGAAAACACAACAAACATAGACAATTTAATAAAATTTATGCTTAATAAAAAATCTCATTGCATATTATCAAAAAGAAGCTTATAATAGGTGTATATAGCTTAGCAACCAATATATTACCATCAAACTAATCTATTCAGCAGTCTTAATATTTATTTGATTTTTTATAACGTAATATATGATTTGTTTGGTTAAATAAAAAAATATTAATTTGTTTATTGTTATTCTATCGTGGTGTTCATTCTTTGCGCTATCATAACTAAGCCTTTCTAGCTTTTCTTCAATTCTGCTGTTTATTTCTATGCCATTTTTGCCTAAATTCTATGGAGATGTTCTCTGATTTAATACGATGGATCGTATATATGCCTCAATAGTTGTGCTATGTTAAGCTCTTTTAAGTAACCTTTGTGGAATTATATCACGATCTGTTTCATATCATAATATACAATATAATCTTAGTATTAAGTTCAAAATGTAATCTAAATTTATTATCCAAAAAAATAAAATTTATTTCTCTGTTTTGATTAACTACATATTCTCTTAATTCCTTATTTTAAACTTATCTATGACTATTTTGTTTAAGCTTTTATTTTAAATAAATATGTTCGATAATTTATGCTTGACCAGCAAATTAGTTCTTATTCTATGTCGATACAAATTTTACTCTTTAATCCTTAATAATTTCTTGAACTAAGCAGTTCTAGATTGTTTGAATCCGCATTTATTCAGCAGCATAAGGTGTAACCACCAAAAATTTCGTTGCAATAACGTGTGTAATCATAATAAATATTTTTATATGGTAGCTAAGTAATCTACAGATTTTTCAGGTTTACCGCTATGTTGTCATGACAACTGTTTTCGCACCAGTAGACATTTTTAATTGAATTTAGCAATAAAATGCTTTAACAAGAAAATCATTAATTTCTTATCACATTCGAATGGATAGATGTTTTATACGTACCCGTTGATTAGATCGGGCTTTATGCAACTTTGTATGTAATTTTGTTTTATTAATATTTTTATATAATAGCCACCTCTATGATATATAAGACACTTTAAAAACAAATTTTAATTTAGTATTTTGCTGTTATTCTCACTTTTATGATTGTTGCTATTTTTCATGAAACATTTTTGTATTTTTTCCAGTGTTTCTTATATCGATATTGCATATCCTCACTTCTAAAATATACACTTTGTAAACATACTCTTATTGCTATGCGAACTAATTATTATCATATAAGACAACCGATAACAATATAAACTTATGCTTAGCATGAGCTTGGTCCAAGCGTGATAGAGTCATTGGTTGCAAGCCAATATGGTAATTTTTTAAAAAAAATATTTTCTCCATGATATTACACCCGCCATTAATAAAATGATATTATACCATATTATAATCACAGATCAAAATAGGCCTTAAAATGATATTATCTTTTATTTACATTCAAAGACTTTTTAGCCATTCAGTACGTCTACATCCTGAAATAAGTTTATTCGCTCCTGCTGTCAACGAAAAAGGTATATCAAACACATGGAACCTATATAACCACACACTTGCCGTCACTTATTCTTCAGACCGGACTTCACTCCGCCTCTGCTACGAAGGCAATGGAAGCACTGGCGCCATGATTGCAAAAAACCCTCTTCCCAGTGATGAATTCCAAATTGATATAAGATTTGCAATTATGGAATCAAAGGTATCTACATTCTTTGGAGGATCAGGATTAGCTGGAGATGGATTTGCTATGTGGCTCACTCGGAATGGCGAATTTAAACCGGGAAATTGCTTTGGGCGTAGCAACGAATTCGATGGGATGTTACTTGCCCTTAATACCTATAAAAATAACAAAGCAGGGAAACACAGCATACCTTTCTTAGGTTTAGCCTGTGGCAACAATTTAGTATATAACACTAGTGAAGATGGGCTTAACATCATTCAATCACCTGTCATTCTCAAAGATATAATTGGTAAACCCGGTACAATTAGAATCGAATCTAAACAAGATATACTAAAAATATACATTTCATTCCAAAACGGAGAATTCAAAGAAATTTACAATCTTAGAAACCCAGGAATAGGAAAGGATTACTATTTAGGCGTCTCTGCATCTAATACATTTGGAACTTACAGTTATCGATTTACAGGAATACGAACGTATGTTATTAATACGCTTGGTCATACGGAAGATTTGAAAGAGACTGGAAGATCATCAAAGCTTATTTGGTTAGCATTTGGCGTTATCATTGTTCTGATTGGATATGCAATTCTTACCAAACAGGTGAAAACTAAGGAATTAATAAAATAAAGTTGGTGTAATAAACAAAATATTATATTATAAAATCTCTTTTATTATCTTTCTGTAGTATTATTGAATAAATATGGCTTCAAAAGATCAGAAAAATGCATTCCATTTGGTTCAAGAAAAGTAGTATTGAATAAAATAGCTAAAACTGAGTCTACTATAACAGACATTCCATGGTCTATAATTAACATGGCATACTTACTCACGATATAATAATAAGCAACTTGTGTTAATTGGAGTTAATATAGCAAGACAGGATATTCTATAAATAATGAAATGAAAAAAAAAGTATATATTGCTTTTTTTGTAAGCCAATTGGATTAAAATATAAATTAAAGACAAAAATACTATTATAATCATACTTAGAACAGAAAAATAAAAGTTATATGAAAGAATAAAATATAACTTGCTCAATTTAAGCATATATTCAAATAGAAAAGGACACATAAGACTATATTCTTATAATATACTAAAATGTATAAGAAGATAAAGAATTGAAGCAATAATTGAAAATTTAAAGAAGCGAGTGTGTATAGTTGTTCAACATACAAGTATAAAAATAATGAAATAGATAAATTTTTAATCCATGATAGTTAATTTAACTTTATAGTCATTTGCTATTTCGTATTTCTGTCTGAAATGACGTTAAACTAGGACGAGGACTTACTAATAGTTTTGGGCATCAGAAACTGCTGACAAGGACAAACTCGGGATTCAAGTTTAAGCCTATTGATTTATGTGTGTGTTTTGTAGATGGTAAACTTACCTATTTACTTTATTCTTCTTTAGAAATGTAAGTTGTAGATGTTGGTTAAAAAGCCTTTTTTTCACACACGTTAATTCACCCATTGCTAAATTAACAACTCACGAAAATATTCTGAGCTCTATTTAAAACAAAGGAAGCGCATTTGGAGAAACAAAAAAAATTGAAAACATTAAAACCGAGACATGCGTTTAGATTAAACTAAAACACCGCGAAGAAATTTCGCGTATAATAGGTTTTTTACAGTAGGGTGACTCCGGGTAAGCCAGCTGCACGGCTTCATATGGATATCGACACCAAGATGATAAAAGTGCACTGATTTGATGCTAAAAGTACCGGGATACAGGTATCCTGCATTTCCTGCAAGGTTGATACGACTCCGATAGATGGTATTATGAGTACCTAAGGGGAAAAGATTGTCTCAATTAAGACAGTTGCTGCATTGGGTCAAGTATTTTAGTCCATATATAAAAAGAGCTTTTAAAGTATAGCCAAGGAATCATAAATTGTGAAATATCTTATTAAATAAAAAGATATGTTTATTTTAAATTATTACCATTTGATAAAAATTCCAAAATCTTTAAAACAGTTATGCCACATACCAAGAATGATTCAATAAAACTAATAAAACATCAATGTGCTTACAATACTATTTTATATCACGCTATCACTTTTTTCTCTAGAAATTTAATTATTACTACACATTTTTTTATTTTTCTCTTTAATATAACTTGTATTACTAAATACGTTTAAATTATAACCTGGTGATAAGTAGCTATAAATCTTATTTATCTATAAAAAAGAAATGAAAAAATTGATTATAAATAAAAGAAAATGTATTTAAATTTTAATTATATCTTTTTAAAGCTACAAGCGAAATTTTTGGTTTTGCTTGGTATTTTTGACATATAATAGATTTGATTTAACAAATTAACAAGCCAAATATATAATGTAAAACAAGTATAATACAATCTGCCTTTTACAAAAGTTATCGGATAAAACTCAAAATATATAATAATTTATGTCCAATTTGTGGTTTTGAAGTGATTTTTGAAGTAAAATACAAAATAATTTAATACAACAAACAACGAAAACAAATTTAATATATAAAAGAATGTAATAAATAAACATGGAATTATATAGAAAATAAAAAATTTCGTTTTATAAAATTTAAAAAACGATATTCAATCTTATTTAAGCAAGAGTATTTGGTTTAATTTTTTTCTATGAGTGATGTGCATCAATCAATAATCACTACGCTAACTTCGATTCTACTATTTATTTAATTATTTTAATTCGCATATCATGCAAATTAATTTCTTCTCATAAATTTTCACAAATAATTTGATTCTCACTTTATATATCAATCTTGTTCAATCTTTGGTTTAGATAAAAGTCGGTTTTAGTAAACACCATACCTTAATATTCATCGATAACATAAAATTTAATTAAAGAGTTAGTTTATGTTATTCTTTTATAATTTTTATAAACGTGGCTAGTTTTTTCCGCGCAAAATACATGTTAAAGGTTTTCACCAGTTCATTAAATTGTAACATATACAGCTTTTTGTGATATAAAATTTTACAATGATTGAAATCAGAAAGTTAAATAACGATTATATATAACGGATAATTTCCTTTATCATGACCTATAACTAATCTTCAACTACATATCATGTCTTTTTACATGAAATTGAAGCATGCTTTCTATCAGGAAAAATCTTCGAAAAATAACACACATGGTTATTGTATAGGAAAAGATAAGATGGGCATGGAGATGTATGATGAACTTGTTTACACACCAAAATATTGATTTATGATGTTATATTATACAAATAAAAATGATCTTATATAATACCATGCTAATTATACATAATGTTGTATCAATAACGATACTCATTTAAAAATTGACACATTGGTGCAATTATCTTCCTACATATTAAAATATTTTCTGTTATTAAACCTTTAGGATGATGAGTATTAACATTATATCAACGATCAGTATTGATGGTATAAAACACTTATATAAATAAGAGTGATATTTATACTTATGTGTTAAAGATCTATCTACAAATAATAGGTGCAATTGTAATTTATCCTTTCTCTGCTATGACTTATTTTTATATTAAGTCAAGTTCTAAAATAATTGGTTAACTTATGTGATGCTTTTCTTGGTGGTGTCATTTTATAAACATAGTTTCATTAATTTATATAATTTTCTATCCAATTTCAAGTGATATCATATTTTTAAATCTAAAAATTGAAGGGCCAAATAAGGCTCAACTCTCTACAATACACCAATACCTCAGTGTGTACTACTCTTTATCAGATGCTTCTGTCAAGAGTCTAATAAATGCTCAGCGTAAGCTCCTTTATGACAAAATTAATAAAAAAAGATTTTATGAAAAATTATATAAAGCTTGCTTAAATAAGCTAGTTAATTTAGAAGATTCTTCTACTTGAATGAAAAACAGAAAAATTAATCACAGTACTGAAGCAATATATTGCTATACCAAAGATATAGATGTCTTTTAGAAGGATTATGCTTTACATTACTAGCATTGCGGTAAAGCCAAAAAGTCAATCGACTATTTGACAACAGGTTGTGATTGAATGTTCAGCAATGACAATACGCGTAGGCATAATGATATGTTCATGCGTATTTACCTTCTACTAGTGAATAAGTATAACTTTTAAAAATTCAAGACATAATCTCGCACAATCCAAGAGGTAATGGAAAACGAAAAAGATAAAATTTGAGATAATACGAGTATAAGACTGATATTTTAGTAAAAAATAATAGATCGGATATATTTATATAATATAAGAAGAAGAATGAAATAATTTCAGTCGAGGTGGAATTATCAAATGAAGAGAATCACTAGATTACTGAAACGGAGAAGATGGGGAAATATGATTTTTGGGGAATGAATTATACTTGCTATACAAAGCAAAGACTAAAATAATACCTATGTCATGACACTGGACGGTGTAGTAACCAAGTATAACAGATATTATCTTAAAGAATTAAATATAATTTCTACGATAGAGGCAGACATCCAATCAACGGTATTGATACTCAAAACCATACCACTTAATTACATAAGAAGCATTAGGATGACATGGACGTAAGAGATCGAGTATAAGGATTTGGAGAAGTAAGTGCCACAGAAAAGAAATACAAAGAATGACACAGCACTAACCTTTTAAATAAAATAAATAATAAAATAATTTGACTGTTTAAGAAGAAAAGAAACGCTGTACATCCAAAATTTTATAAATTTATATACAAATAGCACAAATCAACCATTTCATAATAATATACAAGAATACACAAACAAAATGCATTTTCATATATTTTACCTGAATAAATGACTAAAACAAATATTTTACTACCAAACAAAGAAATAAAAATAAAAAGAGAATAGCTTTAAATCCACACTAAAAAGGAAAAATAAGCATACGCATATTAGCACAATATAAATAAATAGCAAATAGATTAATATTTTGAAATCTTTTATTATTCCTTTTTAAACTTGTTAATAAATTCACTGGGTAATTTATTATCTCCTATCCTATCAAGCATCGACCTAATCTCATCTAAGCTAAGACATCTTTCAACACATACAGCTTTATTTGTATCCTGGCACCAATAAGGTATTAACTTATCAATCTCAGAATTAAATTCTGTTGCATCCCATTTTGATTTGTATTTGGAATATGTTTCTGCGTTAATCAAGGATTCTCCCCGTAAAGTAAGAATAAGAACAATAAAATTGTTCTTAGAGAAAGGTGTATCAAAGCACATATCTACTAAAACTGAATCCACCATAGATAAAGCAGAATTAATTTCATCTTTTCGTAAATCTGCCATCTTAGCTATGCCAGCTGTGAATTCAGCTATAACTCTGTAATTATCCCTAACTTCCAATCCCAACGTCAAGAAGTTTTCTAAAAAATACTTTTTTTCTACGCTTCCACTACTTAAATCCTTGTCTATTGTTTCAATTAAATTCTTTCTAATTTCTGGTGTAGACTTTTTAAGATCAGAGATTATATTCTTTATATAAGATGGATCTACAGCCTTCTTAGGAGTAGTCTGATCCACTATGGTAAGATTAGCGAACCTATTGCTTAATACAGCATCTGGCTTTCTGCGTGGTTTCTCTTTAGCATTCTCAAGTTTTATAAACTTCCATTTTTTATCTCTTGTTTCTAGAACATCTTCAATTATAAATCTCAATCTCTTATCGAAATTTAATTTTACAGATTCTAACTTTGAGCAAATATTACCAAGGGTTGTCCTCCCCTTTTCTGATCTCATTAATTTTGCTCCAAAAGCAAATGCAGCATGGCATAAAAGTTCTACTTCTTCATAAACTGTCAAATCTCTCATTAAAACATGAACTATTTTATCAATAGAAGTGACAGATAATAGGTTGGTATCAAAAAGACCACCAACAAATTTTATGGTTCCAATTAATTTGTCTCTTATTTCTGTCTTTTTAAATTCTCTATCCTCGATTGTAGCTTCAAAAGCCATTCTATCCTCATAATTCATTTCATTAAGATTTTCATCATTTGAAAAAAGCCACTTCTCCCGGGTAGCAAAAGTGTCTTGGCATTGTTTTAATAAATTCTTGAAGAAAAAAGATTTCTCATTTACTGGTTCCCCGCTATATCGAAACTTATCTTTTAATTCGCATATTACAACTAAATACACTTGAAGAAAATTTGGTTCACTAATTGCTTTCTGAAACAAAAATTGAGAAATTCCTTCCATCTGTTTTACGTCTTTAACATTCAATTTCTGAATTCGAGAGATAATTTTGTCTGCGTTATCATCATTGATTTGATTCATTGAAAGACGGAACATAGAAAGAGCATCCAATTCTTTTTTAGGGATGGGCTTAGATACTTTTCCTCGGCCTCGTTTAGGAAAAATATATTTATCGAGGTTCATAAATATTTTCTTTCTTTCTTTTATACTCTTAATTTCTTCTAAGGAATACGTGTATCTTATTTTCTTTTCTGATGTGTTTGTTGGTTTAACAGAACAAACTAGTTTTCCAGTGTTTATAACAGTAGAACTTTTGGGTCTAAAAACATAAAAATCCCCATTGCCTGAGATTGGATCCGATTTTTCTTCTTTTTCTTTTATTTCTTTTTCCATTTTTTCTCTCATTTCCTTCTCCAATTTTTCTCTCATCTCATTTCGAATTTCTTCTTCAATCCTTTCCTTTTCTAATCTCTCCTTTTCCGCCTTTTCTTTCATCTCTTTTTCCATTTTTTCTCTTATTTCTTTTTCTATTTTTTCTCTCACTTCCCGTTCAACACTTGCTCTCATCTCTTCTCTTTCCCTTTCTAATTTCTCCATTATTTCTCTTCTTATTGTTTCTTCACTTACCTTATTTCCATTTTCATCTTTTATTGTAAGTTCTTTACTTTCTGCTTTAATTCTGGCTTCCTTGGTTGCAGGTGCTTCTATAAAAATTAACCTGGATGTTGTATCAGAATCCGATTTACTCTCAGTAGATTCCATCTCTTCTTCTTCACTACTATCCACAAAGTTTTCTAGCATCTCTTTGCTTATCACCTGCCCATTAGCATCAACAAGTTGAAGCCCTCGTTCCTCCGGTTCAGGAAGTGTTACAGGCAAAGGATCCACCACTGGTGGTGCACTATGTGTTCGTTCCATCTGACTGTGATGTCCTTGTCCATCATTCGCTGTGATGATTGCAATATATCCTTTTGGCCTATGAATTATTTTTTTTATTAGCATCTTAATGGGTGTAAATAATACAAATTTAAAAGATAAAAAATTGATTTGTTTGTAATTTATTATGAAACAAATTAGTGTGAAATAATGTTTGTTTCTTCATTTTATAATTTATTTTTAATTTTATTGGAAGGCTTTGGTTTAGAAATTCGTTTCGTCTTAGCAAATATGAATGATATATTGTAATTGAATTACTTATTGAATCATAACAATATTTTATATAATATAAAGGTAATCTTGCTTTGTATACGAATAAATTTTAATATCCGTATTACTAATTAACATATTTAAAAGTAAATAAATTAAATATTTGTGATAAAAAAATTGAATCTGATAAAAATTCAGACATAAAAAATTGGTAACATTGGGCAATATAATTTTCGTTTAAAACATTTTATATAAAAAGTTTATAAATAAATGTATAATATTTAAAAAATGATTTATGTAATAATAAACCGAATACTTGTGCATCTTGATTATATAAAGAATATTATTATAATAAACATTGTTATAATTGATAGCTATAAACACATAATACAATTCTTATGTATATTAAATCTTATGAATTATATTACATTATCTTATGTTAATGTTTATTTATTAAATTTATTTATAATCTGTTTATCGTCCGAAATGACGTTAAACTAGGACGAGAATTTACTAGTAGTTATGGGTGTCAGAAGTTGCTGGACAAGTACAAACTTGAAATTCAAGTCCAAAACTGTCTATCCATATGTGTGTGTTTTGTAGATGGCCAACTTACCAATTTTCTTCATTCCTCTTCAGAGGTGGGAGTCTTTGAAGTCAGTTAAAAAACCATCAAGTTTCACACATATATGGCATTTAGTTAATGCACCCATTGCCAAATTGACAACTCACAAAAATATCCTGAGCTCTATCTAGAGCAAAGGAGGCGAATCTGGAAAAACAATGAATACGTAACCATACAAACAGATCCGCGCCTAAATTAAACCAAGGTAACACGCAGACGTTCCGCTTATATTGGACTGTTTGCAGTATGATGAATCTGGGTAAGTCAGTTGCATGGCTCCATATGGACGCTTACGAGTGACACTAGAATGATAAAAGTGTCTTGGTTTGATGCCAAAAGTACCAAGATACAGATACCCTGCCTTGCTTGCAAAGTCGATCCGGCTCCGATATACGGTATGAGTACCTAAGGGGAAAAGATTCTCTCAATTGAAACATTGTCGCACTGGGTCAAGTATTTTATTCCATATTATAAAAAGAGCCTCTAGTGTATAGCCAAGGAATCATAAATCGTGAAAGATTTCGTTTAAATAAAGGATGAGAATTAAATGTAAACTTATTATTTATATCATAGAAATTAATTAAAAATAATATGAAGTAAATAAAAGTTTTTTTTAATTTAATCATAACTAATTATATATTAACATATGAATATTTACGTTTAAAACAATATCACTGATATAAAGCAAAGTTGTTTTTATCAGAGACTTACAAGTTTTAGTATCACACTTCAGACTTATAACATATTAACTTTAATAGGCGCAAGACTATCTAAATAAATCAATTTTAAATACTATTAGAAAATATTTAATAATCTTAGTATAAGCAATAATCGATGATATCTATTAAAATTAGCATCTATCTATTAACTTCATAATTATAGCTACTTCACATTAAAATCTTGTTTTTAAGAATTAACAATATTAAAAAATGGTATCAGACCAATACTTATAAATATGACAAAGTACAATGGTATAAAAAGCGGTCGAAAATCATTTTTTATGCATTGAGATGGAGTTTTATCAAACGATACTGCTGTAATTCATATAAATGAATATAATACCTAAAATTTATTTGTTATTAATGAACAATGATAAACCTGTAATACATTAAGCCCGTGCGACAGAAATCATAGTTACGGTTGAGAATGACAAAATTTTTGATTATCCATTACGTAACACATAATCTCATAAAACTCGATCACAAATATTTCAAACGTGCAAAGTAAAATATATAGCATCTAATAACGAAAACTTAAGTTTTATATTAATAAATTTAAATTTTTGTAAAAATATGAGGACGTAAGAGATCGAGTAGAAGATGCTGTGAAAAGATTCGGAGAAGCAAGTGCTACTGGATGAAAACCGCAGGCAATCGAAAAGAAAGATAAAGAATAATATATAGCATTAACCCCTAAATAAATCTAATATATTGTAAAAATATGAGTATAATATTCCATATAAAATTCTGATCTGGGTTTGCATCGACATTTATATATGAAAATTAGAATATATTTCCATGAATATCATAATTTTTAATACATCTGATAAAAAGTTTATATAATTCTATTGAACAACTAATGCTATATTCTATAAAAAGATTAATGGAGTCATAAAAGTATATCAAACATCGATGTGGTATTCTATAAAAAATCAATAAATACAAGTTACACGAAAATAATTTAAATGAACTAGTAAGTTTCGAAAATTATATCACTTGGATCTAATACGGAGCACATAAATAATAAAATATAATTTGTAAAATTATGATTATTAACTGAAATGAAACATGGAAACCGATTCATCATTTGATAAAATACATTGTGATTTAATATTTACTTGCTTACGATCAATATTAAAATATGAGAAATGTTTTATCGATACGATATTATAAAATTGTAATCTTGAATTATCTAGAATGATAAAAAATAGATTAAGGTTAATAAAAAGACAAATATTTTAATAACAAATATTATGGCTGATATATTTATTCATGATATAAAAATGAATGTTTTACAAAGAAGACAAAGACGTAATATAACTTTTAATAAATGCACGTGCTTATACAAATCAAACCTTTTTTATACTATAACATAAAATGATAATAAATGTGAAACATTAAAAATGATACCATGCACTTGATTAATAATACAAATTTTCGTTTAATTACAAATATAGTATTGAAATAATACAGCATATAAGCCATCAGAAGATATAAAGTATATGAATAGTACTAAGTACAAGAATGATATTAAATATTTTTTAATTAAATGAAACAGTAGTTTGAATAACTTAATTTTTGATATAAATTTAATAATGTTTTTGTTAGAAATGATCAACAGAACGAAGAATGATTTTCAATATAATTTGAATTTATTATTGAAAAATAATAAGTTACCATTAAAGATCATACTATATGCTCCACATAAAGCTATACTGCGTAAAATATATACATCAATGGGAAATAAGAAGATCCAATCCACCTGCTTTGTATTCTATTTTCTTAGTGTAAATAACTTTTATAATATGCCAACAGTAATTCTCGTTACATGTGCACGAGAAATCATGACCTTTTATTATACCATATCCATTTACAACATAAAAAAATATATTATGATGTGATGTTAATATCACATCAGAATCAAAAAACTTATCAATATCATCTCCAACCATTAAATATATTTTCTCCAGTGTATTAATATTATTTAAAATTGATCTCATAGGGCAATATATTGTAAGATTAAAGTAAGAAAATATTTATCATTTAGCAAAAAAGGATTAATCACGATATGATATGCTAATAATTTTAAATAACACATATAATTGAAAGGGGTATTTATATAAATACAAGTGCAAACTTTGAATTCGAGTCCAAAATTGTCTATCTTCGTGCGTGATTTGTATATCATAACTGGCCAAGTAATGTCTATTTTAGATGCGGTAGGTGTTATATTCAGTTAACAAGCCAATGTGTGATTACTGATAACTCACAAAAATAACATATGAGCTTTATTTATAGCAAAAAGTCACGTCCGAAAATGAAGAAAAAAGATGTTTTAAAAATAGATCCGCGCCCAGATTAAACCATGGTTATCACAACATATAATTGAGATTTCTGCAATAAAGAGGAATCTCGAAAGGCCAGCAGGACCGCACCACATAAATACTGATATCAGAAAAGTAAAAATGCCATGAGTTGATGCCATAAATAAATTGTCTATCATTGATATTCGATATGGCCTGACATGTGGTATTATCGATACCCAAGTAGAAATAATTATAAGATGATCGCTGTATTTGGATAATATTTCTATTTCGAATAGAAACAAAATCTTATAGCCAAGGAATGTTAAAACCATAAAATACCATATTTTAATATAATAATTTGAACATATAATCAATACAACGTATAAGTTAGGCCAAGTTAAAATATTAAATTATTATTGCTTTTATTTAAGGGTTAATGCTATGTATTATTCTTTATCTTTCTTTTCGATGGCCTGCGGTTGGCATCCAGTGGCACTTGCTTCTCCGAATCTTTTCACAGCATCTTCTACTC
>SBIQ01000179.1:0-18526 GCA_014805555.1 Astathelohania contejeani | reverse complement strand
AATGTCTGCAGTAAGGGGACTCTGGGTAAGTCAGCCGCACGGCTCCATATGGACGCTTACGAGTGACACTATGACGATAGAAGTACCCTGGCTTGATGCTAAAAGTACCAGGCTATAGGTACCTTACCCTGCTTGCAAGGTCGATCCGGCTCCGATAGACGGTATTATGAGTACCTAAGGGGAAGATATTGTCTCAATCGAAACAATCGCTTCACTGGGTCAATAACCTCACAGATTATTCCATATATAAAAAGAGCTTTTAAAGTATAGCCAAGGAATTTAAATCATGAAAGATCTTGTTTAAATAAAGCGAGATAATTATATTAAATTTTGGACATCAAAAACTACATTAGGCAAGGACGAAAACAT
Organism: Astathelohania contejeani; assembly: GCA_014805555.1. Taxonomy (NCBI): domain Eukaryota; kingdom Fungi; phylum Microsporidia; family Astathelohaniidae; genus Astathelohania; species Astathelohania contejeani. The sequence goes on along the minus strand of SBIQ01000179.1, from coordinate 18,157 downwards.
ACGAGCACTTTTTGTGCAGTAATCTCATATTTCATATGAAATTTAAATAAAATTGTCATTGATTTGTGTGTATTTCATATATTATCAACTAATCAATTTTTCTCATTCATTCTTGGAAAAAGGAATTTTAAAGAATAGTTAAAAGTAATTGAGTTATAAAAATCATGAATTTGGCCGATGCATACATTGTCAAAGTTACGATTTGTAAAAACAATATGAGCTCTACTTAAACAAAAGAGGCGCACAGAAATATAAAAATAATATTTTAGTATCAAAACAGATTAAACTTAGATTATACCAAAGCAAACTCAGATATTCAGTCTATATCTGAGATATATACAATCGGGATGCTTTGATAAGTCAGCTGCATGGTAATATGGATATTAACATGATTGGGTACAATTATTCTGCATTAATACATAAAATATTAAGCTAGAGATACATTTTTGACATTTAATATATTTTGTTCTATATATGATATTATAAATTACATATGATGTTTTTAAAGTGGCTGTTGTATTTGATCAAAAAAGTTACAGATTCACCAAATATAAAAAAAGCCTTTAAAGTAAAACAAAAAATATTAAATCGTGAATGACTTTTAAAACTAAAATAACATATTTAAATCTTATAAATAATTATTAAAATTACTGATTTTCTTTATTAAAAAAGTAGTTATATTTGGTATTATATCATTTTATAGCAATTTTATTACTATAGTTGTATCATTGATATCAAATTGACTGTGCAATAAGATAATACACGAATGAAAATTCGTATTACACCCTTTTTAAAATAATATAAAATATAAACCCATGGGAAACTACGTTCCAAGAATTATGACAATTCCAACAATGACACCAATAACCACTCCAAACAAAAATATCCAAAGCTATTTCATGAAAAATGAAGCTTCATATTATATAAACGAAAAAATGAAATACGCTTCATATAAAACACCTGAGGATAAAATAAAAATTCTTTGTATGCCTGGGAATACAATTTTATTAGAAGGAACGAGCATTGATCTTCAAAATTTTTATTTTCTTTACCATTTTAATTCAAAAATTTATAACAGTTTGAATGACGCAATGAATAGCTTAAACCATAAAATAAATATAAGTGATCCAAGAAAGACATTTTTATCTTTGGTTATAAATGATGGATTAAATAGATCTGAAATAATTTCTCTTATTGATCTATTTTTGAATCAAAAACAGATGAAAGGAATTTTATTGATTCCATTTAGTTTATCTTTATGTTTCCATTTTAGTATCAATAACGGAATCGTAATTAATATGCAGGATGGATATTCAGTTATTAGCTTTATTGAGGACTGTTGTGTCATAGAAAAAGAAGTTTTTGATGTTTCTCATAATTTGAAGGAGCTATTTACTCTCGAGAGCGTAGATTTTGCTGAAGAGTTTAATAAAGCCAAATCAGATGATAATGAAAAAAAGATATTTTTATGTGAGTTATGTGATTATCAAGATAGTGATGATAATAAAATGATATCCCATATCAAAGAATCGCATCTTGATGCCACTAAATGCGTATGCGAAACATATGATTCGGAAATTTCTTTAGAAGAACATATATTAGCTCACATCAAAGAAAAAGCCGAAAAACTTGAAAGCTCTGATGTAATAGAAAATCTTATGACTATGATTGGACGTTTAAGTATTGAAAAAAGAAAAAAAGTAATTTCAACAGTAATACTAGTTGGTAGTAATGAGAATATAAATAACAAAATTGATGAAAAATTTCAAGCTAACGAATTGTCGACAAAATATTTATTCGTAAATGAAAATGACATAGAAGCCAGTTATAATGGAGCAAATATATTCAGCAACCACGAATGCTCCAAAGAAATATGGTTGACTGATAAGGAATGGCAAAACGTAAGATTGAGAATATTAAAAGAAAAGGTATTATTTAATATCTAATAGGAATTTAAAAGTTATTTACCAGATTAAATGCAATTAATTTGAATAAAATGCCTGAAATTCTGGAAATTTATAATTTTTATTTAAACGAAATCTTTCACGATTTATGATTCCTTTGCTATACTCTAGAGGTTCTTTTTATATATGGAATGATCTATAAGATATTTAACCCAGTGCAGTGACTGTCTTAATTGAGACAATATTTTCCCCTTAGGTATTCATACCGCTGTAAGTCGAAGCCCATACTGTCTAGCGGAGCCGGATCGATCTTGCAAGCAAGGTAAGTACCTGTAATCTGGCACTTTTGGTATCAGGGCTCTTTTATCATCTTAATGTTAATATCTATATGGAGCGTGCAGCTGACTTACCCGAAGTCCCCCTACTGCAGACATTCCAATATAAGCGGGACGTCTGCTTGTTGCCTTGGTTTAATCTAGGCGCGGGTCTGTTTTTATATCCATTGTTTTTCCAGATACGCCTCCTTTGCTCTAGATAGAGCTTAGGATATTTTTGTGAGTTGTCAATTGGTAATGGGTGCACTAACCAATAAATGTGTAAAACTTGATGGCTTTTAAACTAACTTTTGTAACTCCCACCTCTGAAGAAAAATGAAGAATATTGGTAAATTGATTATATATACAAGATTATAGGCAGTTTTTGACTTGAATTCCAAGTTTTTACTTGTCCAGCAGCTTCTGACACCCCAAACTACTATTACGTTTTTGTTCTAATTTAACTTCGTTTCGGAAGGATATTGGCTAATTTAAAATAATAAAAATATAATCATTAAGATAAGATAAAAATGTATAATCCATATAAAAATATTAATTTTGTTAAATTTACTTAATTCGATATCCTTTGACAGTATTCCTGCGGATGCATGCCCAAATTTTAAGGCTTGGCTAAAGTCTAATTCTGGTAAATTTAAATAGACAGTTAATTTTCATGATAAGCTTCGAGTGGGTTAAGATATCATATTAAGTGAAATAAATGAGGTATACTAATAAAAATTTAATATTTGATAGGAAATAGGTCTATACTGGAATGATAAGCACAGATCTAAATGAATGCAAGATATAAGTATCATCAACCATGTTAATAAGATAAATATCAATTCCTCATAAACTCTCATATGAAGAAGAGTATATAAAAATGCAATCAATATTTTAATAAAATTTGCTTTATATAAAAAGACGTTATAACAATAATATAAATTTTTATAAGATATAAACTACAACCATACTAACAACTTATATTTTTTAATATAAATAAACTTATAGCCTGAAGCCAAAAAATAATTTAAAAAAGACTTTAGAGAATCTAAATTATAATTTTCAAAAAGTAAAAATCAATCGTAATCTTGCTATAAATATAACATTTTTATTACTAAAAAGATATAAAATAATAAAGAATATGTCATTAGATTCGATATATTAATTCTAAGTATTTTAATTAATAGTCGCAGCCATAAACTCTAACTTATAGAGAATAGTATCATTTGTATTTAATTTATTTAAGGGTTAATGCTATGTATTATTCTTTATCTTTCTTTTCGATGGTCTGCGGTTGGCATCCAGTGGCACTTGCTTCTCCGAGTCTTTTCACAGCATCTTCTACTCGGTCTCTTACGTTTATGCTATCCTCAATGCTTCTTCTGTACTCAAGTGATATGGTTTCGAGCGTTTTCTTCAGTACCGTCGATTGGATGTATGCCTCTATCGTAGGGGTTATATTTAATTCTTTTAGATAATTCCTGTGAGTATCATTTGTTAATCATATTTTAAAATAAAATATTTGCAAAATTATTAGAGAATGCATAAAACCATCACATTAAATATAAAAATTCTAAAATAAAAATAAAGGGTGATATTTTAATATAAATCATTACTCATAGTTTACTAAATTAGAGCCTAATTATTCTATCATAGTTTAAAATATAATATTTATTTAATTACACATTTTTAATTTAATAAAATCATATATCTTAAACATATTTGATTCCTGATGATGTTATGTATATTTATTTCTGTTTTGTTACATCTGCTATTATATATCTCTCTCTATTCCACATTGTTATATGCACAAAAACCAAAACCCAACATAAATTTAAAAACATTTCAATCGTTTTAATCCGAATAAAAAGATATAAATAGATAAGAATCTCGCAGTAATAGTGAAAATATCTGAATCGTCTACTTTTCATTTTAAAGATCATAAAGTGGAAAAGAAACTGTAATATATTAAGAAAAATAAAAAAGTTGGAATAATTTAATCTTTTTGTGCAAATATGAAAAGGAACGAACATATAATATACGATACCATTTAAAAATTGGAGAAATGACATTCGATTCTTATGTGAGTATGGGAATATAATTGTCTCAACAAATCTTCTAGCAAGATGAAAGAAATATATGTTGTATTCAAAACAGAAGATGATGTATACCAATAATCCTATAACATAAAAAATACTAAAGTAATTTTTAGAATATTTGTGTTTTACATATCCATGATGCGTAATGGGATTTGCTAATAAATAAAGAGATATAGTAACTGATATTAAACTGATAAAATAAAAAATTGTTACATTCATGGGTTCCAATTTTTAATATTTTAAATCAATTAAACGAAATAAATCTAATATTATATAAAACGGGAGAGATTAAACTGATAATATAATTGAATTGAAATCGTATATGGTATTGATAAACATATATTTTGTTTAACTTAAAAAACAAACAAACAAAAATGTCATAACCCGTTCATTTAGAAGATATGATTTAATTTTTAAGACTTGCTATTTATAATCTGAATTTTTCTTATATATAAAAATTATTTTTAGTTTGTTTTTTATGCAAAATAAAAAAATAAATATTTTAAGAACAAAAAGAAAAGATAATGGACATAATTTCGATAAAAGACACATGTCTCTATGAATTTATTTATAAATATAAATGTTGGGAAGGGTAGTAATCACAAGCAAGGATAATTTACAAGTTATGAGAACAAGAAGGAGAGGAAGTACGACATGTTGAATAATGGACTTGGCTTATTTTGTAAAGCAAAAACCATAACAATCCCATATATTACATTCGGGTGGGCATAATATATAGCAGTGTATAAATGAAAGAGCGCGGTATAAATGAAAAATTATGTAGTATATATAATGCACTGTACTAAAAAATAAACAATATTTTTTGAACAAATAAAAAGCATCAAGAATGGAGTAGAAATTGAGAATACGATGTAAGGCAGTAAGAAGATAGTAAGCTAAATTAAAGCTAAGTACTTATCACATGCAATAAAATAGTAGCTTAATATTAACATTTTTTTATAATTTAGATTATATAAATATGAAGTTAATTACGATGAAGAATTATTACTGGATAGTAAATAAAATAAATTTGAAAACTTGGTGGTTTTTGGCTTTATTTTGGATCCATTAAGAATTCAAATATAAAGGTAAGAATGAGTAAATAAATTTTATTAAAGTCAAATATTCTTTATAAGCCAATCGAAGGCAAGTATCACACTTGTTTTGTCAAATATATTGCACCCAAATATTCCATATTTTTTGGTGGTATTAAATTGATCCATTACACTTTCTACCTCCTCATAGCTAATAAAATTATTTAAATCTGTTTTGTTTAATAGCACTAAAATTGTAGAATTTTTTAATTCATTTTCCTTAGCGATACGTTTTATAAGCTCAAAAGATTCCTCTTTAGTATTTTTGCTACTTGCATCAATAAGAAAAACTACACCATCGACATAAGAATAATAACATTTCCAGTATTTTCTAATACTTATATTTCCACTTAAATCCCAAATTGTTATATTCCTTTTGTTAAATTCTATATGCCCAATGTTGAATCCAATTGTAGGTATGATTTCTCTCCTTTGAGATGATACATCTTTTATTTGTATATTATCTGGTGTCTCCAGTAAATTCAATATGCTAGTCTTGCCTGTGCCTTCTAATCCCAATAACAATATTTTATATTCCTTGTTATTGTAAAGCTTTGAGATAAAAAAACCCATAAAATTTTGTTTTTTGTTTGTTTTTAAATCAACAAAATTAAAATAAATTTGTTAAGAGGACCTTAGCTGTAAATGCTTTAAAATGACCATTATAGGAGTTATATTAATGAATTAAATATGGCTAAGCACAAATACAATATGTAGTTACATGCTTTAAATCCTTAATATAACTTTTAGAAAAGTCATTAAAGCATAATAATAAATTTTAGAAGAAAATAGTGAATGCTTTATAATATTATAATGCATACATCCGTTGTTTATTTTAAAAGCAAAAAAATAGCTGAAGCATTTAATAAATAAATTAATCAATTAATAATTGCTAGTAATTAATTTTTATTTAATTCTATTTTTGGTTTTTATTTTTTTAAAGTTTGTGCTATATTGCCATATTCAAATTGCACACTCTTCTTTTGATTCCTTTATATTCATCATCAATATTTCGTTTTGTGACATATTTTAAAGATTTTCTTTAGTATTAGCATGTATCATAGCATCAGTATTCAAATAATATATAATTTTCAAAATTTTTTTATAACGTTATTCCATTTCAAACCATAAAATAGGAATAATTCAGATTTTTACCGATTTATAACAAACAAAAAGGGTTCATAAAGATTATATTTGCTTTTTAGTTTATGTTTTAGTAATTTAAATATTATATTGGCCAATACAATTTGATCAAAATTTTCATTGCAATTAATATTTTTGGTCTATTAATTTTACTTGAATAATATCCTTATTTTGTATAAGTATTAACTTTAACTTGTATTTTTATTAATCTCTTATGTGATATTCAATGGAAGCCTGAAGTTGTGCCTACTTTGTAATGATATATATACCTATTTAATATCTGAAGCAATTATTTAATAAAAAATTCAGATTCCAGCTTTTTTTTAATTTGCAATGAAGATAAAATAAAAACGCATTTATATTAAAATACTTCATATAATGATACATTCCTTACGTCTGAAACGACGTTAAACTAGGACGAGCATTTACTAGTAGTTTTGAGTGTCAGAATCTGCTGGAAAAGTACAAATTCGAGTTAAAACAGTATATACATGTGTGTGTTTTGTAGATAACTAACTTGCAAATTTTATTCATTTCTCCTTAGAGGTTGGTTATAAAGCTATCGAGATTCACATATCTATTGGTTTATGCTTCCATTGTCCAATTGATAACTTACAAAAACATCCCAAATTTTTTTAGAGCAAAGGAGGCTTATCTGAAGAAAGCAAAGAATATGAAAATATTAAAACAGACCGAGACCATATTTCAACAAGGCAACACGCAGATGTTTTGATTATGGTGAAATGCATGCAGTAGGGAGACTCAGGGTATGTTAGATGCACGGCTTTATATGGATATTAACACTAAAAATTGCCCTGGTTTGATGCTCAAAATATTGGGCTATACCTATCTTATCTTGCTTACATAGTCGATACAGATCCGATAGACAGTATGAGCTTCGACTAATTGCGGTATAAGTACTCAAAATGAAAGATGACTTTAATTGGGGACAGTCGCTGCAATAAGCCAAAGGCAATATTAAAAAGAGTACATCGAATATACCAAAGCATAATATATCCTAAAAGCTTTTTTTTAAATGAAGTTATTTTTTTATATATATAAAAATAGTTTAGCATATATGAGGTAAATATTCAATTGTTTATTTCATATATTATTTTTCCTTTGAGGAATTATTTGCTATAATCATTATTTCAATAAATCTAAGTTAATAAGATATAAATTACTGCGTAATTTTAGTGAAGTCCATAATTCTGAGTTAAAAACTTCAACTTTATTTAACGAATATTTTTTTTAAAATAACTAAATAAAATTTCAAGATTTACCTCAAAAATAGAACATGAAAAAGGAATTTTAAAATGATTACACCATATCGGATCAATCACACCCAGCTTCCCTGCTACTACCCCATCTATTTTTAATACGGCACCCCTCCCACTAAAAAACCACTTATCATCTTTCTCTTCATATGTAAAGTCTGTTATTCCGCTATTATATAAAATATATGATAGCACACCTTGTACCTCCTCTAAACCTGAATTCTTTCCTGCATAGCATGCTGCGAGATTTCTCTGGTTTACTCCAACCATGTTTTTAAGAATAACCACATCAGAAACCTCAAATATTTTAATTGGCATCGGATATTGTTGGTTTGCATTGAGACTTTTTAGTAGGCCAGGTATAAGAGAGGCTCTTAATGCTTCGCACTCAATTGATTTAGGATTTGTAATTTCAATACTTTCACCAATATTCTCGTTTTTAGAAACCAATGTAAGACTTACTATTTCAGAATATCCTGCCATAGCACATCCTGTTCGAACTTTATCACTAAAACAGTTCAGGTCGTCTTCTCTTCCACAAGTGTAAATATTTGGCTGTGAACGTATAAAATTATTATATCCAAATGAAATTGCAATATCCTCTATTAAATCACACTTATTTATTACATCTGCGCGTATATCAGGTGTTTGTATATCTAAATCATTTTCATTTAATTTTACCGAGTGCATCATCCTTACTAAATTATTACTGATTTGGTCACCCGTAAGATTTAATCCCAATTCTTTATTTACTTCATCAACGGTTAAATGAAATTTCCTATTATGAAAAATAGGTGTATTCAGTCCACCTTGTATATTTATTGAATACATATTCGGTGTCCTGAAGTTATAAAGAATCAGTTTCAATGCAGTATTAACCCGATGCAAATCTGTTCCTGTTACTTCAATAAATATGTTTTTTGTTTCCTGTGTAATTTTTGACCTATCACTGTTAATTATCGGGGGGACTGATAATATGCCTACTTGGTCTGATACCACAGGATATAAATTCTCTCTGGAGCCAAGCAATTTTAAATATCGTCTAATTTTAATATCGTTTTGAAAATAGTCAAAAAGCTCGGTTCCATTTATTTTTTTCACACCATTTAAAGGTATGAAATTGATGTTTCTGGGCTCCATTTCGGAGTAGTGTACTGGAAATTTTATTTTATCTGCATCGTGTGTTCCGATCGCTAATAACGCCCTATTACGTCCTATTGTATGATGAAGTTTTTCTTGATAATCAATAAAATGTGTTATCATCGAACTATCAAATCCACGAATAATAGCACAGGCCAACACTGGTCTGCTCGGTACAGCATCTTTAGAAACAACGTTGGCACATAAATCGAGTTTGATATCCTTGAAAACATAATTATTCAAATAGCATCTCAAAGCATCTGCCAAGCCATAAATACATAATAAATCATAACGATTGGCCGGAATATCAAACTTATATATTGTCTCCCCACTCTCCTCAGTAATATCATCAAGTTCAAGTCCGTAATCAAAAACTATTTTCTCTAATTCATCATCTGTATATTCTTTTTTCAATAAGTTTAAAAGTTCATTTTTTTTAACTGATAATGTTGGCATTAAGGGATAAATTGAATTTTCTTATGAAAGGGATGAGTATAATTATTTTGTTATTGGATTTTAATAATAAAGCAATCAATATTTTTTATGAGCATGTTTAACCAATTAATCAACCTCGTTATATTGTTCAATAGATATGAATTTAACGACTTTTGTAATCTAGAAATATTTTAAATTTTATATCCAATAAAAGTATGAAATTTGAAACATAAGGATAATAGAGTGAAGGGGCTGACTAGCCAATTTCATTCATTCCCATTCAATTATGGGAATTTATTAGTCAGTTAAAAACCATTAAGTTGCACATGTTTATAACACTCATTCCTAAATTGAAAACTTAAAAATACACTGAGCTCTATCTAGAACAGCTGAGGCGCAATTTGGAGATTATACAATAGTATGATATGTAAAAGCAGACCATCCTATAGATCCATTAAGACAGTAGAGAGTTATTTCTTTTTTAATGTAAATGTCTATAGTAGAGGACTTTGAGCAAATCAGTTACACTGCTCAGTGTGGGTGCTAAAGAGTGTTGTTAGAATAGAAAATATTTTGGCTTAATTTTGCATCTACAAAGATGCAAATCTTTTATTTTGAGTGCAAAGTGATATGGTGATAGTATAAGCAACAATATTATTTCAACGAAACTGATGCTGCAGTGCAACAGGATTTGTATTTTAGATATAAATAGAGTCTACAGTGTATAACCAAACAATTTTGAATCATGATAAAATTCATTTAAATAAGATGTTGTAAAATAAATTATGTTTTTTTTTATTTAGAAGCGTATTGTTCTTTTATTAAATAGAAAGTCGTTTATTATGATGGATATATAATGTTGAAGCATTTTGGTAATGCTATACGATTTATCTATATGATAAATCAAAGTATAATATAAACTGGTATTATCAAGTTTAATTCCATATCAAAATCGAACACAACAAAGACTATAATATATCAATTAACGAGCTATTACTTTCTTATAAATCTATAGCAAAACCCTACCATTTATAATGATATAAGAAACTTTATCACAAATATTATAATAATTGTATAATTGAATGACCCTTCATTCTAACACCTAATTATATAGTCAATTTTTATATTAAAGAAGGAATTTGTAACGAGTGCATATATGATAAGAAAAATGCATTGGTGTGTAGGATAATAAAATTATAGCAAAATGATAAACTTATGGGCATTTATACAACTTTTCTATTTTTTTTTAAATAAATCTTACGATTTATTTTATATAAAAAGTATTGTTTATTTAAAGAATTAGTGTCGTGTTATTCTTTGTATTTCTTTTCCATGATTTGCGGCTGACATCCAGTAGCACTTGCTTCTCCAAATCTTTTCACAGCATTTTCTACTCGTTCTCTTACGTCCATGTCATTCTTAATGCTCCTTCCGTACTCAAGTGATATGGGTTGTATATAAAAAGAATAAATATTTATAATAGTTGATATATTCAATCAAAACGAAATTAAACTAGGACGAAAACTTACTGGTAGATTTAAGTGTTAAAAGTGCTAGATAAGTTCAAACTTGGAAATCGAGTCCAAAACTATCTATTCATGTGTGTGTGCTTTGTAGATAATCAACTTTCCAATTATCTTCATTCCTCTTCAGAAATGGGGGAGTTTTAGAAGTTAGTTAAAAAGCCATCAAGTTTCACACATATATGGTATTTGATCTCATTACCAAATTAACAAATCACGAAAAACATCCTGAGCTTTATCTAGAACAAAGGAGGTGCATCTGGAGAAACGAAAAAATATGAAAACATAAAAACAAATATTGATCCAAATTAAAACAAGGTAAGTCGCAGCCGTTTCGCTTATATTGGAATGTCTGCAGTAAGGGAACTTAGGGAAAATTAGTTGCACGACTCCATATGGACGCTTACGAGTGAAACCATGATGAGAATAGTATTCTGGTTCAAATGCCAAAACTATCGAACTACAGAAACTTTACCTTACTTGCAAGGTCGATCCAACTCCGATAGACGTTATGGGCATCAAATAACAGTGGTATGCGTACCTAAGAGGAATAAATTGTCTCAATTAAAATAGTCGCTGCACTGGGTCAATCACCTCATAGATTATTCCATATATAAAAAATCCTTTAATGTACTTCCTTGGAATCACAAATCGTGAAAGATTTTGTATAAATAAGGTTTTAACAATTTTCTATTACTTGTAGTTAATACCATGCGATTCTTGCTTCTTTATATTTTTTAAATTTATTCTTTTACTATTTTTTTTGCTATCACTCAATTGCATCTGTACTCAGTTATATAGTTTAAAGCCTATATTATCGCACATATTGATGTATTTGGCTTTCTTATACAATAAAACAGAATTTAATAACTTAATTAAAATAATTATTGAGCTAAAAATCTGATTGATATATAAGCTTTTTAAAAAGTTGAAAGCTAAAAAACATACAATTTAAATAAAACACTTTCAGATATCGATTTGCTATAAACCCTTGTATTATATTATAAAAATTTAAAGATAAATCAATTTTCTAAAGCCGTTTTTTAAACTAATTTAATTAAAGGGTCAGTGTTGTGTTATTCTTTGTCTTTCTTTTCTATGGCCTACGACTAACATCGAGTAACACTTGCTTTTTTAAATCTTTCTGCGTTTTTTTCTACTCAATCTATTACGGCCATGACTTCTTCACTTATTATTCTATATTCAAAAGATATATTTTTGAGCGTCTTATTCAATAAGGTCGGGTATATTTTATCGTAGGGATTATATTTAATTCTTTAAGATAATTTCTGTGATACTTGGTTACCACTCCATCCTATCTCATAAAATAAGAGATTATTTTAGTCTTTGCTTTGTATAGCAAGCCTAATTCATTTGCCGATAAGTCATATTTCCTCTTCTTCTCCGTTTCAACAATTTGTAGATTATCCAGGCTCGTTTTACCAACTTCAACTAATATAACTTCATTCTCCTCCTTATCGTAAATAAATATATCTAGGATATTATTTTTTATTAGTATATCAGTTTTTATTCTGGTATCGACCCGAACTTCAGCTATTTTGTTTTCTACATCCTCCTGATTAAATGAGATTGTAGTTTTTTTTTTATTTTTAAAGCCGCACTTATTCGCTAGTAAAAGGTGAATACGCACAAGTACCTCATAATGTCTTCGCGTATAGTCAGGCCAAGCATTCGATCACAACCTGTTGCCAGATGGTCAATCAACTTTTTGGATTTACCAAGATGCCCACATTGTAAAGCATCGTCTCTCCAAAACACGTTTCTATCTTGAATATAGCAATATATCGCTTGAATGCACGTATTAATGTTTTTGTGGTTTATTCTAGTAGAGGATCTTTTAAATCTACAAGCTCATTTGATCGGACCCTATATAACTTTCATGATATTTTTTTTATTAATTTCGTCATAAGGAAGTTTACGCTAAATATATTAAAAATTCTTTGCAAAAATATTCATTAGATAATATTTTACACTAAGATTTGATATATTAGAAAAAAGTAACTATTTTTTTCTTTTCAACTTCAAAATCGCTGCTCGTCTTAATAAAATATTTTTATATTTTCTCAGCGTGTTCAATAATTGAAGAAAAATATTCCCACTTTTCATCTCCACAGAATTAAAAACTCTTTGAATATCTGTTCGAAGAAGATATAACCACTCATTACACACAAACTTTATGTGTACCTTATGCTTAATGAGAGCTTGGCGTATTTCATGATCGAACTTTAAGAAGTCAACAGGTTCAAGGTTTTGTAGTACAATATGATATTTGACAAGAAAAATGGCATGCTCGTTAATTGCTTTAAATAAATTTTTTGAATTAAGATTAGAATTACACAGCTTATTCACTCTTGCCAGTATCTCACATCTTATCTTCTCGAATAATTCTCGCATAATATTGCTACTATGATCCTCTATTATACTTAAGTATTTATATACTTCAGTACTATCAAGGAGAGTAGCAGTGTTTTCGCGATGAGAGTCATTCGTATCCGACTTTTTTCAGTTAATCTATAGCCCTATGGCCTTGAAGAAAAACACAGTTTCTTTCACCATATTGCCCATTACCATGTTGTTAGTTTCCAAGAGTTTGAGATCTCAATAAATAATAGGTGATTAGTAGCATGCGACATTACTTCCGCATGTATTGACATCTTTGATATCCTTCATTAAGCCTTCGACACAAAAGACCGACACACAGGACGAAAAGAAGAGGACTAAGGCTATCACCTTGAAGTATCCCTTTATTCACCCTTTTATTGACTATACTCTCTGGTCCAGCTCTTACATCTAAGCTCCACTTAGATGTAATCTCTTTAACAAAGCACGTTATTCATTTGGGAAAACCCCAATTTAGATATACACTTTACCAAGTACTTGTGGTCGATGGAATCAAGAGCTTCTTTCACGTCGATACACGTTAACTTCAATAAGTGTCTGCGCTCTTTATTTAGAGATAAATTGGACATGCCTGCTCTTTCGGACGTTGGGCTCTTCTTACAGTAATCAACTGATTATCCGCCAGCAAACCTTGACGCTCAACCTCTAGCTGCATAACTTGAGTTATACATTTAGTTGTGAGCTTGTACAGGTTAAACATACAGATTATATGGCTTAAGTCTGAGCCTTTATTAAAATTGACTTTGAATATATCATGTGTTATACCCTGGTAAAATCAGTCGGCTTATGCATTTCCCTCTAGGCATATATCGTTTATTATATTATAAAGGTGCTTATGCACTGAAGATATATGCTTTATAAAAAAATTAAAGATACCATCAATGCCAGCTGCCTTCCAATTAGGCATGCACTTTATAATATCTTCGAATTATTTAAGAGTAGGTAAAGTGGTTAATTCGGTGAATTCCGCGAGGTATTTCACCGGATACTCGTCGTATCTACTACTAATCTTATCTGTGGTTTACCACATTTTAGACTAATACTCTCTTATCTCACCAATATCTACCCGTGATTTGGTTCAACTACATCATACAACTTCCGGTAGAATTTACTCCTATACGATTCAAAGCATTGATTTTCACGTCTACGCTCTTTGCGTTTATTATGAATTTCAAGCATCTTCTCGTATACACAAGCCCATTCTTTTAATGAGATTATTGCCTCCATTAAGTTATGCAATTTTGTCAATGTAAAATTTACCCTTTTCATGATTTGTTTGGCTGCTTCAATTTCAATGCCGGACAGCTTGCTTCTATCATTTCTCTTTTACAATAACTCAATTGAGTAATTAAGTGAAGCTTTTTGGCAGTACCACTACACTATTTGGAGTATGCTGACAACTTAACACATGGTTTTGGGATGGTCGGTAACCATATATTCTCCTGCGATTTGATTTAGGGAAAAAAGTAGTTTTTTACCGATCTTGATTTCTGGCACATTAAGTGTCCATTGGAATTCAGTTATACTTAAATTTATTTTAATTTGGATATGGAATAAGGTTTTTAATTCTTGATGTACACTTGCGGCTTTAAGTGCAAAAGTATGTGATGAAAATACAATAATTATCTTTTTTTGGTTTGTGAGTCGTTACTTTCTTGAGGGTCTCTTTTGATTGTATGAGCCCGTCTTTTGAAATCTCCTTCACTAACCTCACAAGAGAATTTTCACAGTATAAATCACGAGCCATCTTACAACCACCATATGACATTTTACCTAACCGAGTTTGTACTGCTTTTGAGAGGTCTCTAGGTTACATTTCGGCAGAATCAACATTGTCGAAATTAGACCGCAATACGATCATGCGAGAAGATGGTTGGACTTGATCATGGGAATATTCAGCTAATCGTTGTTTTAGGCTTGACTCTTCTGCCATGTACTTCGTTTTTATATGATTTTTTGTTTTTCTCTTTAGGACCCAATTTTATGCGCCTTTCATTTTGTAAATTTCATAATATTGAATTTTAGTAAACCTATCCTACATTTTTTTATACTTCTTTCGTATAATGTCCTCTACAATACAGTTTTATTAATATTACCAGGCTGTTAATAACTAAAGTTAAAGATATATTAATATAAAGAAAAAAATTGCTCTTAATTACAATTATCTGTTTATTTAAAAATAGAATTGCTTTTTAAAAAAATAAAATGATTGTATTTATAATGACTAATTAAAACATTAGTAATAGACTATATAATAAGAGCGACTTTTATTATTAAAAAATAATATCTTTTAGTTCATGTGCATATAAATATCAAAAAAATTTAACCTCATTTATAATTATATTTTATATCTGAAATGTTCATGAAAATTTTAATCCCGTCCGTACTGTCTCAATATCAGCAATATTTATTTGATTATAACACAAAGCTGTTAATCGAAAAAATATATTTATGTATTATATTTATATAAACCTTGCAAGCAATGCTCTATATCTGTAGATGATAACAATAGCATCAAATCAGGCTACAATATCATTTTAATATCGGTATTCATTGAAAAAGTGCATTAAGTTTACAATATGCCCTTTTACATTAAACATTTTATATGACTTAAGTCAACAAAATATCCCTTGTTATTATGACAGGTGTCTATTTTTATATATTGAATTTTTGTTTTATCTATACTCTTTTCATTTGCTCTGATATGAGCTAAATCATATAGTTGTCACAAATTTAGTAGACAGAATATTAATTAAATGCCACATATAACTAAAAATTAATATTTTACAATTAATCTTTCAAACTCGCAATTTTGAAAAAGAAAAAAATAATCGGTTTGCGATACTAAAACATATACAGATAAATAAACAATTCGGATTTAAAATTTAGACATGCCTTTCATGTATACTTCTATTAGTATGATATTATATTAGTTTAAACGTAGGTTTCGGATGAAAAATAAAAAATTTTGATATTTTTATAATGATACATTAATATGTTTGTTATAACCAATGAAAAAGTATAATATGATCAGTTAAAAATAAAATACAAATTGCATGCCATCTAAAAATCTAATTAATGATTTGATATGCAACACTATCTTTTAATTTAAATTTGGCTGTAATAGTTTAATAGAAATAATTTTAAAATTGTATAATATCTTTTATTATATATATCTTTTTTAATTATCAATTTATAAAAAAAAAGATGAAAAGGTTATAATATCAAAATATAGCATATGGAAAGAAAAAAAAGGAACTGAAATTATATTATTTACGAATATAATTATTGTGTTGACTTTATAAATAATGTTTATGTTGTTTTAAATTGTTATGTAATAAAACCCCATGATATCAAAAGAACAACAATATTTATTATCCCAATTGTTACAAACTAGCATTCCTTCACCAACTAATAACACCTCATTTAAACATAAATCAGCTATAGTAAAAAAGTTAAAACAAATAAAGGATTCAAATATAATAACCGAAATACAAAAAGAAAACTTGTCGAAATTGCTTCCTGAAGTTGTTTCCGCTTTATTAGCAAACACATCAATGGAACATATTTATCATCTAATAAAGATAATTATTGAATTTACAATAAGATATTCAACTTTTAAATTACTTTTTGAAAAAGAGTTAAAAGAAAGCATTATTAAAAAAACTAATATTCAGCCTTGCAGTAATTTAGTTTTACACCATTTGATTTTATATGTTGAATTATACCATATCGGATTTTGTAGCAATTTATCAAAAGATTTGTTCATGCATGAAAATAAATTAAAATTCATGCAATGCATAATCAATTACGATAAAGAAAAGAAATTTAATAAAATACAAGCATTACTTAAAGAGTTATATGAACAAATGGAAGAAAATAAATATATATCATCATATCTTGAAATACCTATAAAAACTGTTGAATATAAATATATCAAAATAATAGAGGAAGAGCCGAATGAATTTGATTTTTATATTTCTGATTATAAGAGGCCGGAATATATTAAAAAAGAATGCAACAATATTAATGAAATTATAAATGATGTTTTGAAGGGAATGAGAAATAAAGATAAAAAGAAATATGCAGATGAAAAATCAAAACTGTTTTTACAATATGATATCAAGTTAAAGCATATTTTAAATTTTATGGATGAAAGAACGTGCACCTTGAATGAAATATCTGTATTAGCAAGAATAATAAATAATACAATGGATTCATCTATTGTAAATCCTGCAAAATTACCCGTAGTTCTTGCATCTGAACTCTGCAAATTTGGATTAATAGATATTGAATATATTTTGGAATTAAACGAACAGTTTTTAAAAAAGAGAAATTTTTATATGCTTCGTGATTCAATGCGAAGTATTGGAAGGTTTTTGTTGATACAAAAAGAATCCAATGAGAGGATGCTTAAATTAATAGAGAAAATAGAATGTGAAAATGAGATAGAAAGAGTTATTATAAATTCCATTATTTCATCTTTATTTATAAAAAAGAGTGATTGCAAAAAAAATTACGAAAGATTTCTGTTCGATCTATTTGAAAATGAAAAATTAACTTCGGTATTATTTAAAAAAGCTAAAAATTTTTTGATCATTTTATTATTAAAGCCTTGCGATGATCTAAAAATTATCTTTAAATACAAGTTAGAAAAGGAAATAAGCGCAATAATACTTGATTTGATTTTGTTATTTATAAAGATAGAAGAATCACAAAAGGCAATTCAGTATGTATCTTACTGGTGTAGAATAAATAAAAATTTAGGATCCAATGATTTTATCAATACAATAATTAAAGCAAAAGG
>SBIQ01000178.1:0-18559 GCA_014805555.1 Astathelohania contejeani | reverse complement strand
TTGTATAGCAAGCCTGATTCATTCGCCGAAAAAACGTGTTTTTTCTTCTTCTCTGTTTCAACAACTTGAAGATTATTTTGACTGGCTATACCAACTTCAACTAATATAATTTCATTCTCCTTCTTATGGTAAATAGAATCACTATTAAATCTTAAATGATAATTTCTTTAAAACAATTCATTACAAATTCATTTGTGATTAATCAGTGATTGACAATACGAATGTATTTCTCCATCCAAGACCAAAATACCACAAATACTGCATTTTTTGTGATTGGGGCTTAACGACATAATATATGTGTCATTCTGTATAATAAATCTCTTGCTCAAAACTAACATATCATCGCTCTTCTCGATCCACTTTCTTTCCAACAATTCTTTAACAATTTCTCCATGATGAAATTCTTCTCTTTTTATTATTTTTTCAATTATAAGACGCACATCTTTCATCAAGCTTTGCTTCCAAAAGGAAGATTGAAATTTATTTTCCAAATCTTTGAGTACTAGCGATGACTTATCGTACCAAGCTACGGCTTCAAATCCAAGAGGTCTTAAAAATAAATTTATGTCATGCATAGAAGTTTCATTTGGATATTTTGATAGCCCTTGTGATAAGAGGGAATGTATTATCTCTGTTTTTTCCATTATTTGTTAGGGGAGGGAAGTATTGAAGGTTTATATGTAATAACTAAAAATAGCAAAATTTAATTTTAAAAAACAATTGAGACATATGTTTAGCCACCAAATTTTATAATCTATTTAAAAAATTTTATTCTCGAATAATTTATCAATTGCTTGTCTTAAATAAAATACAGATATTTTGATTTAAAGGGTTAATGTTGTGTTATTCTTTAACTTTCTATTCTATGGTCTACGATTGGCATCCAATGGCAATTGATTCTCCAAATCTTTTCACAGCTTCTTCTACTCGATCTCTTATGTACTTGTCATCTTCGATGTACTCAAGTGATATGGTTTCAAGCGTCTTCTTCAATACCGTCGATTGGATGTATGCCTCTATAGTAGACATTATATTTAATTCCTTTGAATAGTTTCGTGATACCACCATGAATATATCTCGATAATTATTTATCATTTTTTATATATAACAAGTAACACAATTATATTTAAAATTCCAAGCTTCCTCTTTTTTTATAAAAATCAAAAATATTTTGATAACTTTTAAGAAATAAGTTAAAATATAATAAGATAATAAAGGGTTAGCTTTGTGTTATTCTTTGTCTTTCTTTTCGATGGCCTGCAATTGGTATCCAATGGCACTTGCTTCTCCAAAATTTTTCATAGCTTTCTCATATAAAACATTATAAATACTAACCAATTATATTATACTCATTAATTTTTGTTTCTTAAAAGTCATATAATCATTTTTATTTTATTCATGCTAATATCTTTTTAAATTAATTTTATTTACATTACTTTAAATTACATCGTTTCTTATCATAAATCAAAGAATTAGATTTTATTTATTATTTTCTTTATTATCACTCGCTTTCCTGTATTCTCCTCCTATTTGCCGTGGCACACCCGAATTTATTGTATACTCAGTAAAATCCACAAACTTGCCACTTGTTTGAGGAATAGTAGCATTTGCCTTCAGCAACACCTCTTCACTAAATTCATAAGTCTGCTTTTCAGATAGCTTAGGGCCAATAAAAGGACCAGAAAAAATTCCCTTCTTCTGAGCATTCCTGCTCAATGAGTATAAACAAGTTATGACACTTTTGATATTTTTTCCTTCAACTAAATCAATGGTTTGAAATAGCTCGTGACTTGGCACGCCAACAATCTTGCTTGCAAAATTAAGAAAGTTTGAAATATTTTCCATATGTTTGAATGGAAGCTTTGAGTTTGTATATTTGCATGAATTAGGAGAAATAATGTTAGCTATCTTACAGAGTAAAACACCATCTCTCAATATTTCGTAAATATTATCTGATAATATTTGCTCACCAGTTAATTCTGATATCCATAATATTAATTCTTTATTATCCTCCATTAGGGGTGGAAATATCAATTATATCATTTAATATTGATTATGTAGAGCATAATAATTAATAAAATTATCTTTTAATTTTATTTAAAGAGTTAGTGTTGTGTCATTTTTTGTCTTTCTTTTATCAATAGAATTAAATTACAAATTTATATTAAGAGTATTTTGTATAATTAAGCGTTTTTAATAAACATGTCATAGATGATTTATTTTTTTAATGATACTGCTTTGGGATTAATTAATTTTTAAATACTCTATTTATAAAGGAATAAACAAAGTTCAAATCCACTTTATTCAAGTTTTTTATAATTATTTATGCTCATCGTAGAAACACGGTTTATACTAGAAATTAAATCCTTGGACCTGTTTAACGATAACTTTAATTTGGCAATCACTTCATAATGTTATTATACAGTATAATACAAACAAGAAATGTTAGCTGTATTTATGGCATCAGCCCTTGTCCTGTATTATTCGTTTATATTTATATATCTAACTTAATAAGAATATATAATGTAGATATAAAGCTTATAAACAAAACTTTACTTGTTATTTTGGTATAAATAAGTTTATACATATCGTCCTTCTAACATCATCTAAAACTATTTCATTATTTTAAATAGATTTTCATTAACTGATTTAAATTTTCATGTTTATAACACTTTTTATTTATGAAATTCATAGTGTTTACAACCAATTTTCAACAATACAAGAAGTATGAAAATTTGATCTCTTCGCCACTTAAAAATGAATGAAAACAAATAAATGATTTGAACTATTACGTGTTTATAGTATGAATGTTTCTGTAAGCAAAATTCATTAGCAAGTTATCGTCCTATTTGTTATTATCTAAGACACAAAAAACAAGCATAAAATATTAATAAATTTATAGCATTTACGATCTTTAGAATATATAAAAAATATAATACTACAACAAAATGCTAACAATCTTATATAATTGAAGGATAAAAAACAAAATAATATTAAATCATATATCACTTATATTATGCCCTTTTTTATATTTAAACATCATACTGAATTTATTTCCATTTAATGAAATAAACAGAATTATCATTTTAAAATACAATAGCCGTTAGATTTTAATTAACAATACTTTAATGATTATTAATAAATTTTTTTATTGAGTAGTATCTTTCTTGGCATGATCGACTATTTTCCGATTAAATTCAATTTTATTACTTTACATATTAATATAAATTCATGTCAAAAGAGCCGAAATTCGGGTCGATACAAGGATAAGGACTGATATCCTAATAAAAATAATAGACCAGATATATTTATTTACGATAAGAAGGAGAATGAAATAATATTAGTTGAAGTCGGTATAACAAGCCAAGATAATCTCCAGATTGTTGATACAGAGAAGAAGAGGAAATACGACCTTTTGGCGAATGAATTAGGCTTGCTATACAAAGCAAAGACTAAAATAATACCTTATGTTATGACATGGGATAGTATGGTAACCAAGCATCACAGGAATTATCTTAAAGAATTGAGTACAACCCCTACGATAGAGGCATACATCCAATCGATGGTATTGAAGAAAACGCTCGAAACCATATCACTTGAGTACAGAAGAATCATTGAGGATAGCATAGACGTAAGAGACCGAGTAGAAGATGCTGTGAAAAGATTTGGAAAAGCAGGTGCCACTGGATACCACAGAAAAGAAAGAAAAAAAATAATACATCACTAACCCTTTAAATAAATGCAATATAAATTTATATCTGAAATAGAGTATAATTATATCAGTTTATATTATATTGCTGTAAATTAAGTTGACTGTGCATTGCCACATGTTTGACAATTATTAATAATTAATTGTGATATAGAATTAATAATTAAAATAACTTTATAAATAGAATTTCTCTATTAACTCTTATAAATGCATTATCATATACATTAATTATATCGGATCAGCATGTAACAATATTGGCAAGATAATGTATCTTATATATTTTGTCTTCTTATTTCATTATATCTTGATATTATATTTTTTTAATATAAATTTTCTAATCATAACAAAATTATTATTAATAGTTTTGAGAAAAATATTCTTTTAAAAATTCTACACTAATTTCTAGCCCTCCAGTAATTTCATCTAACAGTTCAATTTGTCCAATAAACCCTTCCATTTCACATTTAGATTTAGCATTAAGTTTCTTGATATTATTTCTAATATAATAATTTAATAAGTTTGTTGTTTCTTCTTTTTCTTCGATTTCATTAATGCATCGTACAATTCTATTTATAGCTATTTCAGGTGACAAAAGAAAATTTCCTTCACGGAAAAATAAATCAAAATAGTAAGCTACTTCTACAAGTCTTTCTATGCGAAGAGCATTATAATACCCTGTACAGAGTATTTTATATTGCGTAAGAAGAGATTCTACACTTTCATCCTTTTCCAATATTTCATATTCATGCATTTGTTTGCTATAAATATCAACAACTTCTACTAAGCTTTGTATAAGGAATTCTATCTGAGATTTCTTAATACCAAAACTTTGTGGATCGATTTTTTTAACTAAAACTTTTTTTTTAAGTATATCAAATGGCTCCGGTTGCAATTCCCCGTCACTTTTAAATACACATTCTAAGACAATTTCTGACCTAAAAATATCAGTAAAGTTTTTTTTAAATCGTGAATAAACGGCCTCGAATATGAACAGAAACCCGTTTTTACTTGTAATTCCAACGCGCTTGCATTCACTGAAATAAGTTTTCATAAGCTCAGAAAAGCCATCTAAAAAACTGCCATATTTACCATTATGTTTAAGCATAGATAACACCTGTCTTTTTACAGCACTTTCTCGCTGACGAAGATAGCGCTTTTGAAGTTTTCTTTGTAAATATTCACGGAGCTCTTTTTTTAACTCTCTTACCACTCCAACATGTTCATAAAATATAAACGCAGATTCTATATTTGGGGGTACGATCAGAGTATAATCTCCCATTTTTGTTTCTAGCCCATCATCTATTATAGAATTATCAATATTACATAACCTAAAAGATGTATGCTTATTGGTATCTACTTCTAAATAAGTCTTAATCATTCTTTTTAATTCATAATAAATCATTTCCTTTGCCTTTTTGAACCCTTCATTACCTAATATTAAAAGTTTTTTGTCATCTACTTCAAAAAAGTTTGCATCTTCTTTCTCATTTTGCCCTAATAGTCGACACACTTCTTTATAATTAGTTAATATGTTTTCTGTATATATCAATACTCTTCTAATCATATTTGTTAAACTCTTATTTGATTGGATTATTTCTTCAATGTGTTGATAAAACAATGCAGGTGTGTTATCACACAAATATTTATCTAATTCAGGAATGCCACTGAGAGCTTTAATACACCGCACCATTGACCTGTCAAACACATCATCAAATATAAAGGCAGAAACTGAGTTAAACAACATGTTTAGTACTAATTTTCTCAACCTCTCGACTTCCGAAAACAGGTCTGACATGGCACGAAGTGGTCCAAGTGCAGTAAGTTGGGATTCAATGCCAATAATAATATTTACTGCCTCCTCCACACGCTCCTGATGTATTAACTGTGTTAAACGATGGAATTTTACTCTAATATCATTTATAGAACTAATAATATGATTAGTATTATGTAACAATTTATATTCTCTGCACTGTCTATCCAAATATTCCACATCAATTTCCAAGCATTTACAAATAGTTTTAATTTGTTCAGATATTTCTTTGAGCTGTTTTATGCATTCATCAACTAAAGAAGACATCTCACGATAAGAAGATATTGCCTTAGCAAAGTTCTGATATTTAGAGTCTATTATGCCTTCCATGCATTGTTCAATGCGATGATAGCTATCACGAAAGATCGACGATGATGGTCCTCTCTCAAGGTGAAGAAGCGGATTAAATACTTCAGAAAATATATCTTCCCAATCAACTCTTATTTCTTTTATTAATTGGTTGATTTCACTCATGGGCTAATAAATAATTAATGAAATAAACCTGAATTTTTGATTATGCAAAAATAATACTTTTTGTTCATTCATATGATTCTGTTTTTGTTTGTCTGACTCATCCAATAATACTAAATATTATTTCCCAATTCATCCTTTTATTTCTCATTGATTCATCAATATCAAATGGCTATAATATCAAAAGTGTTCTATAGATCTTTGTTTCTTCTGTTATTACGCTTTTCTTCTTATGCTAGATCGATCATATAATCTTATGATAAGCTGTTACTATTTATCCAATAGATGCTATCATATTTATTAATTATATCAAAAACATCTATCTCATTACATAATTTTTTATATCTGCTACAAGAACAAGACGTTATTATTTTTTTTTCATCAATAGAACCGATATATCCATCTTTACCTAACATAATATGTCATCACACCTACAACTTATTACACCAATCAACTGCTTATTTTAATTTGCTATTTTCACTAAATACTAAAATTTGGATTGCATCATCGAAGAACTATAAAAACCTGCAAGAGGTTCCGTTGCTAAATTCCAGTAAATTTATCGGTTGCTTTAATTCTTAGCATATTTAAAAGATAGAATTACATAATTTATTTGCTTATTCATACCAATTATAACATATAAATAATATCAGTTTTATATTTGTATATGAAAAAAAATCTTTTTTATTTAAGAATTAATGTTTTGTTATTCTTTGTCTTTCTTTTCTATGGCTTGCGGTTGGCATCCAGCGGCACTTGCTTCTCCGAATATTTCTACTTGATCTCTTGCGTCCATGTCATCCCCAATGTACTCAAGCGATATGATTTCAAGCGTCTTCTTCAATACCGTCGATTGGATGCATGCCTTTATCGTAAGGGTTATATTTAATTCTTTAAGATAATTTGTGTGATACTTTGTTATCATATATTCAATACAAATTCATATTATAATTAATTAATAAAGTGTCTTTAAATATATTCGTTTAAAATAAAATTTATATTCTATACATTGTGTATACTAGAATACAATTCATATTATAATAAATTTTTTGCTTTTTGATTATAAACGATATTCAAACATTAAATTACAATCATTTTGAAGATTTAAGCATATTCATTCAAAAAGAAAACGTATACACTAAATTACTAGGTTTATTTCTCTAAGTTTAATCGTCTCTATCAAGATTTTAGTGTACTAAATCCAAGTATTCAATTATTTTTTGTGTAGACACAGTTCTAATGTATTCATATATCTCTTCCCATAAATATTTTGCCAAATTGCATTAGTTTCTTTTATTATCGAAATACAGAAGTGTTTAAAATAAACTAATTCCTTACAATAGATAATCTTTATAAGATGAGTTAGTAGTAAATCCATGCTGTATAATCTAATGACTCAATAAAGGGATCATTAAATTTGTGATGGTTAAAATAAAGATTAATAAATAAAATGAATTTTTTATCATGCAAGCATTAATATTATTTTTTTATTATATAAAAATTATTTTGTTTATTTAATATGACTAAATGTTATAGCTTTATATACAATTTTTACATTTTGTATTTATAATATTATTTATACTTTAATTGTTTTTTGATATTTAAAAGATACTTTACATTTTATCATTTATTTTAAATATCCGTTAGAAAAATATTGATAACTATCATATAAGCCAGTGGTCATGCTTCTCATACTCCAATCTATTAAGCTTATAATATATGCCTCTATTTCCTTTTCATCCAATTCCATCTTAAACCTATCAATTAATCCGTTGGCAGGCTGAGGTCCCATCATTATTTCTATTATTTTAGATAATCTGTCACTAAATTTACGAAGTGACATAAACCCATCAATAAATCTCATCTTGAATTCCCCTATTAAATCTCCTAGAAGATCGAGATATTCCCCACTGAATTTAAATGGTGCTGTCTCAAAACATGTAAATCCTGGATGATCTCCAAGAATAAATCCAAAATCAATGTGTATGATATGCCCTTCTTTATCAATAAGAATATTTCCATTATGTCTATCCTTAACTTGAAGTAAATAAGTTACCAATGAATATCCCACAAGGGACGCTAAGAAATTCTCGACTGCTATTTTATATTCTAATCCACTTTCACTCCCAAATTGAGCCAAAAAATAATTTTTGAGAAATGTTGAATTAGTGCTTGAATTTACACTGTTTGCGTCGAATACACTTTTTATTTGATGCACCGAATAAGCATCAACTATGGTTTCGATTAAACCTGAATTTCTTTCTATCAAATAAATCTGATAATCCGTAATATAAATCTTTTTCTTATCTTCGACAAAAATATTCTTTATTTCTTTTATCAATTTTGTGGCTATCATTTCTTTTGTAAGATCATTTCCAGACTTGATTATAACTGATCTTAAATTCCAACCTTTTAAAGATTTGAAATTTGATGATATTGCTTTTTTTTTATTTTTCCAATCTTCTAATTGGAGTGGTACAGACATTCTATCTTTCTTCATAAATCCAAATAAAGAAGGTCTTGGTATCTTGAATTTTTTTTTGCTTTGTGGCTTAAGCATTAGCTCTAAATTATCAGATTCTGATATGGGCGGAATATTGTCATCTTTATCATTACTCATTTCTCCTGAGTTTATGAATTTTAAACTTTCAAGAACTCTTTCTTTTATATTTACAGTATCTTTTGTTTCAACCAAGCTTAATTGATTTAATAAAATTCCTACATTTATAATTTCTTCATTAATTTCATTTGGAAAATCTGCTATTTTATCAGCTACTTCAAAAACTAATAGAAAGGGAGAATTTTCAGCTGAATCAAGTATTCTTGATTCTTTTACATGGATTTTGACAATTAATTCATTTTTCCATTTGTCAAATGGAATTATTAAGTTAGCAGGAAGATTGTGGTTTAGTATGGCAAGTTCTATATTAAGAGCCTTTTGGCGTAAATTACGCGGTAGCTGCTTTAATCTCTTACTTATTTGCACTAATTCATCAAGAAATAATATATTTCCTAGAAGAGGTGTCGTTTTAAAAATTGTTCCGTCGAATCTATTTCCTTCTCGTTTTCTAGAAGGATTGATGCGATGCATAAAAACACTTTCATATAAATTCAATGCATTAAATAATTGAGGATTAAAAAATACTGTCGATTTTAAAAAGTAAAATAAAATGCCATATAGGTCTGGTTGTGATAAACACAAACAAATTCTTTTTGTTCTATGCAAAGTATATGAAAATGATATCCCTATTTTGTTTCTTAATAAATTATTTTTATGCATAGATATATCATTTCTATTTTCTACTTTGTTTTTAATTATATATTCACCTTCAATAATATCCTTCTTTGCCTTGTTTGTTTTCATTTTTTTCCATTTCTCTCTTTTAATTTTTAAACTTTGTTTATTTTTGACTCTATAATAAACAAATTCATCATTACAAATAATCTCCCACATCATTAAATCTCTCCATTTTTTTCTTTCAACATCTAACCCATCGTAACATTGTAATACAAAATATACAGTTAAAGCAAATTTTCTACTCATCTTAGCTTTCTCTATTAAAAATCTATAAACTGGCTGGCTTATCGAACCCTCACACCTGTGAAACATGATTTGTACCAATTCGGGAATATAAGATTGAACATCCAATTTTCCTCTTAATTTATCACAGAGATAATGCTGTAAACCGATCTCGGGATATTTATATAGATAAAGCACTATCATGGATGTGTTAAAATAGTGAGAGTTGAAAAGTTTCTGAAGCCAGAGATTTGGTTTTTGATTCATTGTTTGGGGTAAATGATTATTGATTTATACTGAACAAATGATGTATCTGGTAAGTTTTGATGTGATTGCTGAAAATCTTACATTTCCTATCTGATTTTATTTATGCATCATTTAAAAAATTTATTTCCAAAAAAAGCAATATTTTATCAATATTGTCTTTTTATTTTATCTTTTACGATTTACATCTAATTTATTTTTAATGATTTTTTCTATCTTGTTTTTAATTTTTATTCATTCTTGATATTTATATTTTACAATGATGACTCAAAGTATTATATAAAAACCAATAGCAGAATAAATTTGCATTTAAATCTCCGAAAAATGATGATACCCAAATGTTTTATAAGACTAATTACAAAAATAAAGATTAAATATATTGAAAATTTAATTATATATTAATTTTGCTAATGCTCCCCCACTTTTTATCTGTCAATCCTTAAATCTATAATATTGTTAATCATTCGTATTCTTTATATTATAGAAAAATAATTTTACGTATTTTTAATACAGCAAATTTAATACCATCTCATCTTATTTAAAATTATTTTAATAATTTATACGGATTTTATTACTATACTTTTTCAAACTAAAAAATATAAGATTTTGTGGCTCTACATAGAAAAATAAGTTTTGTTTCATTATCGTGTGTTATTTTCAATACAAACTGTTAAAAGGGTATTATTTATAATGACAAGCAAGTAAAACAATTCCAATATTACTCCTATCATAAATATATATACTTTTTATATTTCATATCTCCAAATTGTTGAAACGGAGAAGAAGAGGAAATACGACCTTTTGGCGAACGAATTAAGCTTGCTATACAAAGCAAAAACTAAAATAATACCTTATGTTATGACATGGGATGGTGTGGTAACCAAGTATCACAGGAATTATCTAAAAGAATTAAATATAACCCCTACGATAGAGGCATACATCCAATCGACGGTACTGAAGAAAACGCTCGAAACCATATTACTTGAGTACAGAAGAAGCATTGAGGATAGCATAGACGTAAGAAACCGAGTAGAAGATACTGTGAAAAGATTCGGAGAAGCAAGTGCCACTGAATGCCAACCGCAGGCAATCGAAAAGAAAGATAAAGAATAATATATAGCATTAACCCTTAAATAAATGATTTCATTTATTTTATATTTCATTAGAGAATATTGGTAACTATTTAGTATTAGCACAAGCTTTTTCATTCAAGTTTTTATCAACACAAGTTATACTTCAGGTTTTTATTTCTTCTTAAATAATATTTAATATCTATACATTTAGAAGATATTTTTATTTATATATGAATGTATATTGATTAGCTTCTCTTTTTTTCAATTTATATATAGAATTATGTTGACCCCAAATGGACGACTTAAAACTTTCTCATTTTTTAAATAATTCTAATTATAAAATAGAAAGAAAGAAAAAACCAAAGAAAAAAGTTATGGTTACTATTGATACGGAGAAAAAGGATGATATGTTAATGATAAAAGATGATAAAATAGTATTAGATGAAACCAAGCTGTATTTAAAAAAAGATAGAGTTACAAATATGGAGATATTTGATGAGGAGGATCAAATTGTCACTTCGATGACTTATAAAAAGAAAGTTGCTAACAAGAAGTGGAGTGCATTGGAGACTGAGATGTTTTATAAAGGTCTAGAGATTTGTGGAACAGAATTCAGTTTATTGGAAGGATTGCTGATTGGAAAAACAAGAAAGCAAATCAAAAACAAATTTTTAAGAGAGGAAAAAATTAATAAAGAAAAAATAGACCAAATTTTGAAATCTCAGAGAAAATTTAATATTGAAGAGTATAACAGATTAAAAAATGAGCTTGCAAATCGTATGAAATGTAAATGAATCTTATTATTAATAAATTAATATATTCGTAATTCGTTATATAAAATTAAAGATAAAGGAAATTTTAATATAAAAATTTAGTGTAGCTGCATTTAAAACCAAAATAATACAACTGAATACTATCAACTAAATATAAATTAATTTATTATATAAACTAAAAAAAAGGAAGGGTTTACACAAAGTCGGACTTTGGAGTAAAAAATCAAAAATTTTTTTAAAGCGTTGCACGCGGGGGAAGTGATAGAGCCTGTGAAAGCGACTAGCAATCAAAAATCTGACGAGCCGCCCAAATCTGCTTCTCGGATGACAATCTTAAAAACAATCCTTCTCATAGTCGATTCGACAATAGAGAGTTCGCCGAGAGACATTTTCGAAGCAGTACAGAAACGGTTTTATAGAATTCCTCGAAGTAGCTGGAAAAAGGCTTGGGATTCCTTTTGTGAGATTGGGGAAGAGGAATTTAAGCGGCGGGCTCACTTAATAAAGCGGGAAATCCTATTAGATAACTCGTCGCCAACCGGTAAGAGGAGGAAATTTGATGTTCAAGAACAACAACTTAGTCTACTTTTTGCTTCATCTGTGTACAAGGAACTCAAAATTAAATTTCTAAATAAAATCTAATCTAATCCAACAATAACAGGGTTTCAAGGCACACGGAAAATACCCGAAGTAAAGGTTAATAGAGATATACTTTCAGCTTTGAACCATATAGCAGGAGAACACATTATCACGAACCCACCTAGAACCATGTGCGATGTTGCAAGAATTCTTCAAACTGTGCAGTGGTGTTACCAAGAGGCAACCTCTATCAAGCCAAAGCCGAAATCTCAATGGTACGAAAACATAAACAATAAAATAAGTACCTTAAGCAGCTCTATCCCGCTCTTTAATAAGGCGAAGGACAGTAGCAAGCTTTCCGGCACTGAAACAATAGAAGCCAAGAGGATAATGAAAAATTAAATTCAACTTTTGAAAAACCTCATGACCTAACGGAAGCTATTGTGTCTTTAAAAGAATCGATTCGGATATATAGTAAAAAATTGGAGATGTACGCCAAACGCAAAGAGTGAAGGCGTGAAAACCAATGTTTCGAACTATATAGGGGAAGGTTTTACCGGAGTAAGCTCAAATGGTACACGGAGTAGACGTGGAAAAGATAAAAGAATATTGGTCCACAATGTGGGTGGAACCCAATGTGACCAATAAAAATTATGAAAAGTATTTAGTCGAATACTTGCCCAAATCTGAGTACACAACCACTTTCCCAACCTTCAAAGAATTTGAGGACATCATCAAACACTTGGCTAATTGGAAAGCTGCTGGTGTTGATGGTATCTTCAATTTATTTATTAAGCATATATCATCGGTACACAAGCACCTATATGAAATAATAAAAATATATGCTTAATAGGGAAGGCACAAAACGATGGTGTTACCGTGGGATTACTTATTTAATCCCAAAAAATACTCCTAGTAAAAGCAGTGACTTCAGGCGAATACCCTGCACGTCTAACCTTTACAAGCTCACTACTAAGTGTGTGACCAAGGTCATGCACCCAAAGGTTGAGCGCAGAAGCTACTTGCGGAAAACCAGTTTGGCACGGTTAAAAGACTCCAAGGAGCAAAAGAAAAGGCTATGCTCAATTTGGCCATCAATAGGGAATATGGACATTCACTTAAGGCGACGTGGATAGATGTTAAAAAAGCATTTGATTCCGTCGACCATTTATATTTAGTGGCATGTATATTTAAACTAGGTTTACCGAAATGGATTACATGTTTCCTTAAAGAAATTATCTCCATGTGAAATTTGGAGGTTAAAGCAGGTCTTGAGACGATCTTCTCGAAGAAAGTCGAGAGAGGTATACTACAAGGCGATAGTCTTAGTCCACTTCTCTTCGTCTTATGTATCGATCCGTTAAGTCGTAGGCTCAATGAAAGATACCCAAAGGTGGTAGTGCATGCAGAAGAAGCATCGCATGCTACTAATCACCTTCTATTCATAGACGATCTCAAACTCCTCTCTAAAGACAGCATCGTAATGGGTAGCATGGTTGAGGAAGCTGAGTCTTTCTTCAGTGCCATTGGGCTAGTTATCAACCGCGACAAGTCTGCAACGAACGCCCCTCTCTGCAAAGAAACAGCACATCTACACAATAATGCAGGTGTTTATAAATATCAAGGCATTATAGAGAATAGAGGCAGTAATATTGCAAGAGAGTCGCTTGAGAAGGTGAAGAGGAAAATGATTATGAGAGTAGATAGTTTATGAACTTCGAAGCTTAACGCGAAAAATTTATTTAAAGCAATTAATGAGTATGCCATCTCTCTTATTAATTATCATATTGGGCTTCAACACTTTGAACCTGCTGATTTTGCTGCGATTAATCAGGAAGTACACCTTTACCTAATAAAGCACAACGTGCATCTCAAGCCTGGGTGTAAAGAAAGGCTTCATCTCCTACGAAACGAAATGGGGAGAAGTCTTCATAGTGTAAAAATAAAGAGCGAATGTATGCTTCTCCAATTTTGGCAAACGCTGGAAAAATACAAAAATATATCATCCAGAAGAGCAGCGATTCTAAAAGTTGAGAAGCAAGAAAAAACAATTTGTCTATTATCAAACACTATTTTGGGTTGAGATACTCTCTGGAAGACGTCTCTATAAAGAGTGTTATAAATTCTCAGCGTGACTCACTATACGGCAAGATTAATAATAAAAAACTACGTGAGAAGCTGTATAGAGCGCGCTTAAATGTTCATATTAATTTAAAATACTCTTCCACTTGAATGACACATGGGAATAATAATCCACGTTCTGAAGCACTATATTGTTACATTCAAGACAGAAATGTTTTCTGGGGAGAAACTGATCCTTTATGCCAGCATTGTGGCCAGGCAAAAAAAAAATATCGATCACCTAGCAACAGGATGTGATCGAATACTTGGCCATGATTTTACCTGAAGGCATAATGAGGTGTTAAGATGCATATACCTTTTATTAATGAATAAATACGGCTTCAAAAAACAAAGAAACTTAGAAGCCACTCAGTCCAAGAGATTGTTGAAAATGATCTGGCTGAGATCAGAGTCGATACTAGGATTAGAACTGATATCCTAGTCAAACATAATCGACCTGATATATTTATTTACGATAAGTGAGAAAATATGGTCATCTTAGTTGAGATCGGTATCACGAGCCAGGATAACTTGCAGCAAGTTGAGGTTGAGAAAAAAAGAAAATATGACCTTCTTGCAAACTAGCTTGGAATACTATATAAAGCAAAACTAAGATAATACCAGTGTGTTAACATTGGAGGGTGTTGTGACTAGATACCACAGGAGCTATCTTAAAGAGCTCGGGATTATACCCCAAATAGAAGTATATATCCAATCAACTGTGCTTAAAAATACGCTCGAAACCATTGTTCTGGATCATCGAAGAAGTATTGAGGATGGATTGGAAGCGATTAATGTAGTTGAGAAAGCAGTCGACGCTCTAATGAAAGCTAGCGGAACTGGATGTCTACCGCAGGTCAAAGGAAAATAATATCAAAAGTAATACTATTAAATATAACCCCCATTTAAATAAAACTTATATAAACTAATTTATTAGTTTTATTATATAATATTAACATTAATTATGACTTAGTCAAGAAATATAGAATTGGATATAAAGACAGAAAAATATTATAATTTATGCTTTTTGTTATAATTATTTATCTTAATTTGAGAATTTTTGTACATGAAAAGCTATTTAAGATGGGACATGATTTAAATACATACTGGTCGAACATAAGGAAATAGAATAATCCCTGATAAATTAAATAGTATCAAGGTGTTTGTTAAGCAAAATTTTACATATAATCACATGCAGAAACATGTAACAATAAATAAGGCAACATTTTAATTTAAAAATCATTTGATAATCGCATTTTTGGGAAAATTGATATTTCTTCATTATTGTATACTTTGGAAAATATCAAAATTATTTTTTAATTGATCATGAAGAAAGAAAAGTTTTTAAATATATTAAATATTATACTATTTAGGAAAACTAGGTCGAGATTTTACTAGTAGTTTGGGGTGTCAGAAGCTGCTGGAAAAGTAGAAACTTGGAATTCTAGTTTAAAACTGTCTATCCATGTGTGTGTTTTGTAGATGGCCAACTTACCAACTTTCTTCATTCTTCTTCATAGGTGGGAGTTTTAGAGATTTGTTTAAAAGCCATCAAGTTCCACACATATATGGCATTTGGCTGATGCACTCATTATCAAATTGACAACTCACGAAAATATCCTAAGCTCTATCTAGAGTAAAGGAGGCGCATTTGGAAAAACAATGAATATAGAAATATAAAAACAGACCCCGCGCCTAGATTAAACCAAGGCAACACGCAGACGTTCCGCTTATATGGGAATGTCTGCAGTAGAGGGACTCCGGATAAGTTGGCTGCACGGCTCCATATGGACGCTTATGAGTGACACTATGATAATAAAAGTGCCCTGGTTTGATGCCAAAAGTACCGGGTTACAGGTACCCTGCCTTGCTTGCAAGGTTGATCCGGCTCCGATAGATGGTATGGACTTCGACTAACAGAGGTATGAGTACCTAAGGGGAAAAATTGTCTCAATTGAGACAGTTACTGCACTGGGTCAAGAACCTCACAGATTATTCCATATATAAAAAAAGCCTCTAGAGTATAGCTAAGGAATTATAAATCGTGAAAGATTTCGTTTAAATAAAGATTATAAAACCCATACTATTTAGTCAATATTTAACTACATTGATAGTGTATTTAAATAAAAGTATGTTATGAAATTTCATACTATGTTTTAAAGTTAATATAAAGATTCATGGTATTTTTAATGATGAAAAAATTAAAAAAAACGCAATAAGTATTAATTAATCTTAAACAAAAAAGATTAAATACTAATTTAATGTCTCGGATAATAAACTATGAGTTTTTACAAATCTAATAATAATAGATGTATAGGTTAATGCTATATTGCGATGAATTGATTTAATCTTTGAAAAAACTGATGTAAAAAATAGGAAGTATAAGAATCTTATTTTGTTGATTTAAAACGGAAATAGAATAAAAAAAAGATCTTGGATTCATATTGGTTTGATGATATATGTTGTAAAACAAAGATATATTAATTAAAAATAAAAATATAAGCTAGGTGTAGCTAAAGCAAATACTCAGTGATAATGTGGTGTTTAATAAAAACATACTACTTGGTGTTATGCTGTTATTGGATAT
The DNA here is from genome assembly GCA_014805555.1 of Astathelohania contejeani. NCBI lineage: Eukaryota > Fungi > Microsporidia > Astathelohaniidae > Astathelohania > Astathelohania contejeani. Next base: position 1,652 of record SBIQ01000178.1, on the reverse strand, counting down.
GACAGGGTAAATAATGCACAACGAAACCCTTATTGTGTTAAAATATAAATAGTTATGAAAAAAATAAGGATTAAATTGAAAAAAAACATTTACGTAAATATTTAAACGAGTTCGTTTTTCAGAAATATCAAATAATAGATTGTAATATGTAAACAAAATAAGACGAAAGCATTTATTATTTTAGCATTTTATATACTTTAGTATTTTTCTCTTATGAATAAGACCAGCATTTTTTATATTTACATTTACAAGTTGCAGTAGATTTTAAAAATTAAAAATATTTACATGAGACTTATACAATTGTTAATATATTTTTTTGCTGTTTTCTTATTCAATAGTATTGCTATTTATTCTAACTGCATTAATAGATCTTTTTTACTTATTTCATTCTGTTGAAAATATGGCTTTATATACTCATCAATCAATCAAGTTTTAATGAAATAAACGAAAAAAGATTAAATAAATGCATCTCTATAATATATAAGGCCAATGCGTTTGATATATTTGCTTTTATTAAGTTTATTTTATATAATATTTATGAATTTCTAATAAAGCATTTTTTTCAAGTAAAAACATAAATTCATTTTTTATGAATTTAGTAAAATCATAGTTTTTCTTCAAATTCATGCTTTTGGTAGTTTTCATAAACTATGAATTTTGTGGCTAACATTTTCTATCATTAAATAAACAGTAGATACTGAATAATCTACAATATTTATTTTTATTTTAAACATTTCTTTAATGACTTAATTCGTCTCTGTACTTTGCTGATCACGTTCTCTACATGCGGAATATTTTTGTTTGCATTTAAACACAAAATGACATCATATAAAAAAGCAATATTATTTTTTATGCAAAGATCATCCATTTTATCAAATGGAATTTTACATATAAGTGAATTGAATAAGCCAATATTCAAATCTTCATCTTTCATATCAATGAATCGGCCAATTTTCTCCACAATTAACATCTGTGCCGTTTTGAGTCTGTACCAAAACTTAAGAGCCTTATTTTTTATGTTTATGTATCCTGACCCATTCATTTTATTGTTAAGACATAAAATCTTTTCGACTGTTCCTTTTTGTAATGGAACAATAAATACCAATATGAGTACTTGACTAATAATACACAGTCTTGGTGTAGTTATAGTACAAATTCCCAGATCTTGAAAAATTTGTTTTATCGGATTATCAGTCCGACCTATTGATATACGTCCTAATTTTTCTGTAAAATCCGATAAAATATTTTTTAGACCCAGTTCTTGCATAAAATTATTTGGTATACATCTTAGTTTGGCAAGATTATGATAATATGATAGAGATTTTTTTTGACCGAAAATTTTCTCTATATTATCAGAGCTTGCATTACCGCCTATTGGATCAACGACTCCATCATGAGTCATTATTGGTTGATCATTTATGATCATTTCTGCAACACGAAATTCTTCTAAATATAATTTTATGGTGTTATCGTTTGTATTTCGAAACTTGCTTTTTAAAAAAAGTTTAAGCTCTTTATGTACAGTTCCATATGTTCTGACGATTTTTAAGATTCTTATATGATCAAAAATATCATCATTACATGGAACTGTATTAGAAAAATCGCATCCTAACAGCATTCCAAAGCTACGAAATCTTTTATAATCTAATGAT
>SBIQ01000177.1:0-18562 GCA_014805555.1 Astathelohania contejeani | reverse complement strand
TTAAATTGAAATTATATATATCTGATGAATACTTAATTTAATTAAAAATTATTAGGTCATACATTTTGTTTGTTGTTCTTTAACTATAGCACATAAATGATAATTTTTAATTTTTCTCCATATATATCTAAAATTATGAATTCAATTATCCTTATCAGCACAGAATATATATGTTTCTATTTTAAAAATATTATTTGACTATCTTTATGCATTTCTTATTCTGTTACTATTTATCTTAACACAGTCAATGATATATTTTTTAAATTAAGATATTATAAAATATTAATTAAATGAACAAGAAGCCACTTTTACTATTTCAAATTTTTAATTATTTATTAAAGTCTCCACCGAAATTATTTCATTTGTTCTTTGATAGTTGTCTAATTATCATTTTAATAAAAGATAAATTATTATTTAATATTGATAATTTTAGTATATTATGAAAGGAGTAATTAAAATTTTTGTTCATTTTGAATTATTTATACTCGAAAATAAAATATATATATACTTAAATGTCTTTTAGTGCAACTATTTAATACATTTTTATAATATCTAGTATATCAAATATTCTTGCATTTAAACAGTGTTAACAATGCTAACTAAATCAATTAATTAAGTTTAATGCTCATCTTTCTCAATAAAAGTTTAATGTCATGTATATAAGTCATGCTATTATATATGAAAAAAATTTAATATAATAATTTTTAATATATTTTGAAATTTTTATCGAAATGTGTGTTCTAAATGAAACCATAAAAAGGCAAAAGAAATGTAATTCATAAACCTTTTCCAATTATTCTTCCTTTCTATTTCTATAGATATAGATTATAATCTGTGGAAGGAATATAAAATAACAAAAGTAATATATGCTTACTTATCGACAATAATAAAATGCATCACGACTCATGCTGTGATTATTGGAAAAATATAACAAACTAAAACTGAAAATCAAATACTGTTACAATGAAATAATAAGCATGATTTCGTGCATGTATACATTCGCAAAGAATATATATAAAGATGTTTTAACATGATGAATATTGCAAATTTGGTTTTGCATACTTATGTTTTATGTAATCATGAATATACTATATCTTTCATGGGTAGAGTATTAATATGGTTTTTGTACGTATTAACTCTACGAATTGATATATCAACAAAAGTTAATAGAAAACTACTATATATCAACGTACCTTAACATATAAGTATTAACAGTGTTGATAATAATATAATAAATTAATCAACTCTGAAATTGACACAAAATGACATCGAATATATAAGAAATGTAATAAAAAATGAAATCGTAAATTTGAGGGTAGATAATATAAACAACAATTATAATGATGGAAGCAAATACAGTAAAAGACGATCAGCAATTCCCTTCTAAAATAAATAGATGGGATTTGACAAGATATATAAAAAAAACTTATACAAAAAACGTAGAAAAATAATTAATTGAATAATCGAAATTGTTAAAATAAATTAACTAAAAAATAATATATTTTGAATAAAAATGTAGACATCATTATCGAAGAATAAAAAAGTTTATTTAAATATAATATTAGTTTTTTCTATTATTTAGTTATATTTTTCAAACTTTTGTCGTACATACTTCCCATTTTCATTCATAAACTTTTCATTACATTTATTTAATACTGCTGTTTATTTAATATATAATTCTCATAAGCATTTTAAACTTTAATGAGATAATCTTTATAGTTTACTTTGATATAGTAAATTCAATTTGTCTTTATCGTTAATTCAATAAAAAGTTTTCTTTATTAACTTTTAAAAAATACTTTCATACCTAATTTCATGACTAAAATTTAATTTATTTAAATAGAATAATCAATAAGCATCAGTCAATAGTTAAAATTTTCTCTTTTTTTATTTTAAATATATTTTTAATTCTTAAATTGTTATGCTGACCTTTAATTGCAAATAAATTATTTTAATATGATTTCATCGTATATAAATCTTTCGATCAATTGTTTTTAACTAGTATTCCAGTAATTATTCTGGTGTCGGAATATAGCATCTTTATTTTAGCTATTTCTTTGAGTATATAAAATCGCGTTTTTTTCTACATTTCGGCCCGCTCCTTTGTTCGGCCAATAAAAATATGTGCACATGATTATATTTTTTACTGTGCGATTGTTATAAAGAAGTTTTTGCATCAAAAAGCAAGTGACTAATATATTTTTATCTTTATTGCATTGCCTGCGAATAACTCATCTTAATTCTGTATAATTTTATCTTGAATGCAAAAATCACTTCAGTACGTGTATATTATTATCATGTTTCATCTAAATATAATAATCTTTTACACTTATCAGCAGAGCTCGAGCAAGACTTATATGGCTTTTTTTGTTTTTTATATTGCTGCATAGTAATTTCACGCTATTATATTAAAAACTTTTATATAAATAACTTTAATTATATATTTTTGTCTTAAAGTGATAAAAGCATGTTAAAGCTTCTCTTCTACTATTTGTATATTATTCTTTTTTTTAAGAAAATATTTTTTATTTTTCTAGCATTTCATATTGTAGTATTTCATACACTTATTTTTTAATTTTGTATTTTGCAAATAGCATATCATCTACGTCAGCGTTAGATAAGTTTATTTTTTACAACAAAATCTGATGCGTTTTTTGTTTCTTATAAAAGCTTGAAGTATGTTGTGATCAAATATAACAAAATTAAACAGATACAAATATTGTAAATCAATGCAGTAATTGATAATATGTGATAGTGTAAACCATAAACATAAATACGGTTTTGATATTGCAGTTAATATTGCGCAATCTAGCAACCCTCATCAATAATTCTTGCTTTACATTCTTTAATCTTTTACAGCGCTGTTATTTTTCTATTGAAATACATCAATATTTGTACACATTATATCTTCTAGCATCGTTGCAACTTCTTGACTGAGCTGTTTATTAGTAGCCCTATTTTGCAATCGATCTTCAATTCTGAGGCATTAAATAAAATGTTCATTTAGTTAACTATATAAGTTTTATTGCAATAAAATTTAATGCTATCTATAACGATGGACAGTTGTCGCATGCGATAATTTTTCTATACAGTTGTGCACCTTTGAATATTGTTTGCTAATCCTACAGTTTAATGGGTTGATGCACAAACATTTGAGGGTATAAAACTATCGCCTTATAGTACTTATATTTAAATAGCATTCCTTAAGATATTTTGAAGGTACTATTGTAACATTTAGATTCCGTTTTGAAAATATTTTCTTCTACAAAACAAATCATCTAGTTAGAAAAGTATTAATTTAAATATGAAATTAATTGTATACATCTTTCTTAAAACTATAAAACGTCTTTTTGATGGTATGTTATGATTGCATGAAAACATCGGTGCGCATTTTTTATCGTATGATCGTGCATTTTCTATTATTTGCCCCTTTTATTATTTCTTTCCTTTACTGTCTCATTATCTGTATTAGTCCTATATTGCCTATGATTATATCAACATGTATTATTAAATTTGTAACCGTTGATAAAAGTCAGTGTATATACTTTTGGTTGATGCAGCTACCAAAGATTTTTTGAAATTAAATACATTATTTCGTATCATACTCGGTTTACCCTTGAGCTTTTCTTTAAACATATTCCTTTTGAAATTTTGTAATAGGATCTATGCATAAATGCCATCTTTTGAATAAAGATGTAGAAGATATCAAAAAGTATTGTATCTTTGGTATTAAATCCATTGATACTTTAAACCTTTGCATGAAAAGAATATCAATTGTTTTTTGTCGCAAAAAAGATATTAAAATAAATAACATTGATGTTATTAGTATTATAAATGAATTCATCGATATATTTATTTGATTACTCGTATTCTATCTTTTTCTTGCTATTTACTAAAAGATTTATAATTACACAATATATTTAGAATAATTGATCTTCACATTTTCACTTTTTTGTTTTATAATGGATGTCTATTTTTTTTATATTCGTGTATTACAAATATATTATATCATGTTGTTTCAATACGCCAAATTTTAGTTTTACCACAATATTTTTATGGCCTTAATATTGCTAATAGCTAGTTTGGTTCTATCTTTAGCTATTATTGACAAATTGATTTTTATAAATATTTATTTATTGAATAGCAGACTATATTTTATTTCCATCAATTTTGTTTTTTACACTTGCTTGTGATTTTTTATCAATATATTTTATTTACAGTGTTTTTTTTTCTAATTGAGAAGTATTTGTAAATTTGAAAGGGTCGCATTTTGATTAAAACACAATCGATTTGTAAAGTTCTAACATTTTTGCAGATAGTTTAAAAAATTTCATTTATATTTAATCTTATATGATGTAATAAAAAAGTAAATCACATATTTCTTTAACTTTTACATTTTGTAAATTTTTGTAAATTCAATGATATGCTTAAAAAATATATTGCTATCTGAGAAATTTTCTGGCATACATGCTAATTATATTTAAAGCTTAATTATATCGTATTATAGCTTCTTTTTGAATAAAAAGCATTCTAATAAATTTTGTAAAAAGTAAATATTTTCTAAATTGAGTAAAAGTTCATTTACAAAAAATATAAATTAAAGTTAAAGATGTTAAAAGTCATATATATTTAAACGCATCATATTTTTTTATCGAATTTTTAATTTAATATAAATATATCTATAATAGTATATTATAGTACTATTTTCTATGTGTATTTATCTGACATTTATATTACTTCTTTCTCTTATAAACAATTCGGTCTTGTGCTTTAGCGCAAACATACCTCGTACAGGCTTTTGTTTTAGGACTTAAACACATTATATTTGATAAGGAAAAATATATGTAATTTAGTAATTAAAGGATGCTTTAACGTTGTATTTCGATTATTATTGTGTAAATTACGATATTGAGGCAAAAAATAGATTAGATGTAATTAAATACATTGTAGTGGATAGAAATAAAATATTCTTATTGATTAAATAAACATTATGAGCATAGTAAAGTCTATATAGTATGATTGTATAATACAATTTGATAAATTTAAACATTTAGAATTTAAATAAATACTAATAATATTTGTTTTTAATAAAAAAATTAAATTTATTTGCTGGAATGATACTAACTAAGACGAATAATCATTGGAGCGGATTTAAGTATTAGAAATCGTCGAATCATATTTAGGATTTGGATCCATATTTATTTATTAATTTGTATCAGTCTCCATATTGACTAACTATACGAATATTTAATTTATTTTCGGAAGTAAGTTTTTTGAAATACATTTAAACCACTCTAAATTTTACACATATCTGTATCATTTAGTCGATATCTCCGTTGCTAAATTTAAAATTTACGAATATCTACTAAGTTTGAGCAAGGATGTGGATCTGGAGAAAACAAATAAATATGATGTAAACAAAGTTTTTAGTCTAGATTAATAAGGCGACACACAAAAATCAAATTATAAATGATATATATGTAGTATGAAAATTTAGATAAAGCAAGAGCACAGCTCCGTATATATAAATAAATAATAAAGATCCTTGATTCGAAGCTATAATTGCAAATAATTAAGCAAGTTTTAAAAATATACAAGTTCAAATATAGGTATTGATTTTAACTAACAGTGATAATATCTAATGAAATTTTTCGATATGGTTGTTAAATTTAATTAAAAATTTATAGATCATCACTATAAAAATAAAATTTTTCAAAAATAATTTTTATTTATTATACTGCTCGACCGTACGTTTTAACATGACTGTGCCTTTTGCTTCTTATACAAAATTGACTATATTGTGTAGCTTCAAACATGAACAACGGGAATCATTATATAACAATACAAACAAAAAGAAATTACATAAAAAGTTGCATAGACTCATATCAAATTAAATCTTAAGACTGAAGAATCTTCCTATTTGGATCGAAACAATATTCCGTACAAAAGCAATTTATTGCTACATCCAAGATAGAAATATATACTGGATGTAAAATGCGATATTATACTAGCATTACGATAAAGTAGAAAAAACAGTAAATCACTTAGCTACTGCATCTAAGAAAAATATCTGATCATAATTACACACGAGGGCACTTCGAGATTTTTTGGTGTTTATATCTATTGTTGCTAGAAACGGATTCAAACAATTAAAAAAACTACGATCGCATTCTGTTTATGAAATCGTCGAGAATGAAAGAGTTGAAATTTGTGTCAACACTAGAAAAAAACTGATTTTCTGTATAGCATAATCAACCGGATACGGTTATTTACAATAAAAGCGTAAACAAAATGAATTTAGTTGAAGTCGGCATGACAAGCCAGAACAATTTCCAGCTAGTTAAGACTAAAAAAAGTAATACTTCTTTAGCTAATAATCTTGGATTACTTCATAAACCCGAAACTAAAATAATACTTCATGTTAAGACCTGGGATGGGATAGTGACAAAGTTTCACAGATGTTACTTAATAAAACTTAGCATTGCACAAGATATTGAGGTATATATTCAATCTATGATATAAAAAATACTAGAGAATATTGCAATGGAATTTAGCAAAGCATTAAGGATGGCATTAAATAAATAGCAGAATTGGAGAAGCAACAAAGAGGCTTGGTATGGCAGTGCAAACGAATACTCATCATACATGAAAAAACATACGGTCGACCCTTATTCAAATAAAATTTTTCGTATAGTTTCATTATCGCATTAAACTATAGTTATTATATGAATAACTTTTATATGTATCTTATTAGATATATTTGGATATATAGATATTTTCATAATCAGCTATAAGATGCAATAAAATTATAATTACACTAATATCGCACATCACATAAAAATTGATAGATTATCACAACGATTAAGCGGTTATTTTATTTTGCTCGTCTTTCTAAATAGTGCTTAAAATAAGTTAAAAATCGATATTTTCCCGCAGTAGAAAACAATAATATTATAAAGTAACGATGCTATCCCAGGTAAAAATATAAAATTTTTTGTTATATAATCTGTAAGTAAATATATAATTTAAATTTATACACCACTTATGGTTTTGCATCTGCTCTGATTTTACATCTTGTTATATTTTAAATTTTAATGATTATAATGTTAACAACATTTATTTATTAATTGTAAATAATCTATCTTACTAAAATAATTTTCTTTTAATAGTCCATCCGTATTTTTTTAATTTTTTATTTTATCAAGAATATTATTAATTATAAAATCTTCACTTAAATCAACACCAAATTTTTCGATAAATACTATTTCATTTTCCGATGCTGTCACCACACAGCACTCCCATTCCATCTCTTTCTGCTCTTCCATTATAGGATCTCGTATTATTTTATCTCCAATCCCTATAAAATAATAACACTTAGGGACAAACATAACACTTATTCCTATATCCTTTATTGTCTCTACTAATCCTTTAACAAGTAATTCATATAAGTTACAATTTCTGCTTAATACCCGAATATCAAAATTTATATTCCAGCACTCTTCGTTGTACTTAATACACAAAGTTTCTAAATCAATACACCTTTGCTTGACAAATATCTTATTTAAAAACATATTTATCTTCTCCCGTTCAGTCTTTTCCATTTGGAAATCATGGATATTAATTAAAGCATTTCCTTGATGAGGTCTATCTATGTATGGTACGCTTTTGTATTTTTGATAGTGAACAAGGATACTACTATTTCCTAATACGAAATTATATGAATCATTTATTTTATTAAATTTCAATTTCCTCTCCTGGTCTAATAACCTAGTATCTAATCTTTCATTAACCACAAGTAAGTTTTTAACAATCATTGGGGTGTAAGTATATTTTTATAAATTTGAAAATCCGTTTATCTTTTATAATTCAAAATTAAATAAATAATCTTAAAAGTAATATAGCATGTGCATATTTTAGTCACCACTAATATGGACGATACAAAATAAATCATTTATAATTGGGTTAGTTATTTAAAATCTCACAGTGTTATTTTATTTTTAGCAAATAATGAATTTTTATATTAATATGAGAATAAAATCATATATTAAAATTTATGAATTGAAAATAAATTTATATCTCATCATTTCAGTAAATAGGTTTAGTTTATTCAATCAGAATATTCGCAATCAGAGTATTTGAAAAAATTTAAATTACTGATCAATATAAGCACTTATAATAAAAAGTTGAAAGAACTCTTTAAATTACGAATTTTTTCGGTTATAAGATGTACTACATATAAGAAAACGCTTTCTATTTTCACAAATTCTATTTAGTATATCACCTGCGCTTTTCTATACTTTTTTCTTATAAAGAATGGAATATTTCTTATTATCACAAGTGATAATATTATTTAATGGATTTGATATTAATATATTTTCTATTAAAATATATCTTCATCTATTATCTTAGTTAATATCGTTTTATCATTATCTCTAAAATGCTATACTTTTATATTTTCATTGGTTTTACAAATCATATTGAATATAATATATTATTACACTTATGACTTATTATAATAATTAATTAATTATTTTAATTTATCCGTGTCAACACAAGAATAAAAACAGATATCGTAATAACTCATAATCGACCGGACATATTTATTTATAATATAACAATGAATGAAAATATTTCGATTGGGGTTGGTATAAAAAGCCAAGATAACCTCCAAATTGTTGAAACTGAAAAAGAAGATAGTACGATTTCCTAACAAAGGAATTGAGTTTGTTATATAAGGCAAAAATAGTACCCTGTGTTATAACGTGAAACGGGATAGCGACTAAATATTACAGAAGCTATTTAATAGAATTAAATATTACTCCACTAGTGAAGCATGCATTCAATCTGCCGTATTGAAAAGGACATTTGAGACCATATCTTGGAATTTAGGAGAACAATAAAGATGGATTTGATATAACAAATAGGGTCTAGTAGGCGGTTGGAGGCTTAAAGATTTGAGTGAAAATGGTCGCCTACCGCAAGCAAGTGTAAAAGAAAGAAAATTGATGGCAATAAAATATAATCCTCTATTAAATAAAAATTTCAATTTATCGATTATTTGGTTTAAATTAAGTTTATAAATTTAATTTCTTTCAACAGGAAATTTTTAAAATATCATTAAACTGCAGAGATCAATGCAAATCATACACGGAATTAAAAGATATAATTTGGGTAATAACTTGATTATAGATAAGCTATTAATATCAATGTATGAAATATGTTATTTTGATGAATATAAAATAATGCATTGTCAAATACTGAAATAAATTTTTTTATCGATAAATGATTTTTAAATCTTAATAAATAAACTTTATTTTTATTAGAATAAACTTATAAGCTCAGTGTAGTGACGAGTTGATCAAAACAATATGGAATCAACAATTTTATAAACTATATAACAAAGATTTGCAAATGATCTCTACATTCTAATGGTATCTTAACAATCTCTTGTAGAAAAACTGTTTTAAAAACTTAATTTGAATTAATAACTTAAAACAACGAGTCATAAATGTGTTCATTTATTTGAACAATATCATTCATGATTTATGATTCCTTGGCTATACTCTAGAAGCTCTTTTTTTTGTATGGAATAATCTGTGAAGTTTTTGGCTTAGTGCAGCACTGTTTCAATTGAGTCAATTTTCTACCCTTGGGTACTCATACCGTGTTAGTTGAAGCCCATACCATATATCAGAGCCGGATTAACCTTGCAAGCAAAGCAGGGTACCTGTAGTCCGGTGTTTTTGGAATAAAATCGGAGTCTTTTATCATCCTGGTATTAATATCTATATCAAGCCGTGCAGCTGGCTTATCCGGAGTCACCCTACTGCAAACATTTCAATATAAGCGGAACATCTGCGTGTTACTTTAGTTTAAACTAAGCACAGGTCTGTTTTTGATTTTTGATATTCTTTTGTTTCTCCAGATGCGCCTCCTTTGCAGGGCTCAAAATATTTTTGTGAGTTATCAATTTAGCAATGGGTTCATTAATATATGCGATGGCTTATTAACTAATTTCTAATCCTCCACCTCTGAGGAGGAATGAAAAAAATTGGTAAGTTGACCATCTACAAAATACACACATAAATTGACAATTTTAGACACGAATTCCAGGTTTGTACATGTCCAAAACTTCTTACACTTAAAACTATTAGTAAGTTCTCATCATAATTCGACGTTGTTTCATGCCATGGATGTGATAATATAGTATTATTCAATACAATTTGTAAAATTAATGAAAATATAAAATTATAGCATTTTATAAATAATGAATTAGCGATCTTAACTGAGATAATAGATTAAGATGTAATCTAATAGAAAATATATTAATATCAAATCCATTAAATAATATCACCATTCGTGATAATAATAAAAATTCCATTTTTTATAAGAAAAAAATATAGAAAAGCGCAAGTGATATACTAAATAGAAGTTGTGAAAATAAAAAAAACTTACGAGTAAGAGGCGAATTCTTATACTAGTATTCATAGTATTACTTGTAAACACTTTTATCCATTTAATATGAATATCATGTTTATTTGTATAGCTATTTACTTTGTATAGCCACTGAAATCTTGATTATGATACTCTATCTGCTCATTGTTTTAATTTTGCTAAGCATTTGGTTTTTATTCAATTTATTTCTTAGTAATCTCCAAAATTTCTTCTTTAATTTTAAAAAAAAATTAATATATGAAATTTATTATTGTTTAATCATCTCCTTAAGTTTCTAGTTCTTACAAAAAAGTTTACAAATTAAGTAACTAATAAAAGCAATAAATAAAAGAAAGCCTCGCGCATATATATGAGTATTCGTTGGTAGTTTTAAGATGCAAATCAACAGAAAATTTAGAGTAAAGTTAATTTAAATTGAATGAAATAAATATTTATCACTCGGAATCCCAAAATGCATTGAGTTATAATGTTATAAATTTTCCATAAAAAGAGCTCAGATTCAAAAGAGATGATGAATGATAAATTTAAAGACAGTATAATTTGTATAATAAGTGATGATGTTATAAAATATTTCAGTCAGAAGTGTAGTGTGTATTGTGAGAAATTTTAAAATTGATAAAGTAAGGATGGATATATTGGCACGTGTTTTGATAATAAATATAATGACATAATTTTTATTGGGCATTTTCTTTTAATAATTGAAATTGTACCTATAGTTATATATATAATACAAACAAGAAAAAGTGTATGATCTATTTAAAGCCATAAAACATATAAATAAAAGATGTTTCTAATAAATAAAATAGATTCATACAAAACAATAATTTTTTATTATAAAGTCTTATTACAAATCATACATTTATTCATATACGTATATTTTATATTAAAATGTTGTACTATACCTCTATTATATAGTTCCTTTATGATACTGTTTTTGACTATTCTTTTATAAAAAAGAATAGCTTCGCAACAGCAGGGTTATTTTTTTTTTCTTTTTAAATAATTAATTAATCTGTTATAATTATGGTATCCAATTGATGTAAAGTGATAAAAAATATATAAGTTTATATTCAAAAATATGTTAAAGTTATTTATTATTAAGTTGAATTTATTTATTTTATATGACATATTTAAAGATGAAAATGAATAAATCGAAGTAACTTTTTCACGAAGAATTCGCATATAAATATAAAATATATCAAAAATATATTTATTTCTTTGTATATAAGAATTTAGTGAGCTATGTCAAGATATTGATTTATTTCTATTAATTTATGTTATTTATAATATTGCTAAATATCTATAAGTAATAAATAATAAATTAATAATATAATTACGAAAATGTGTGTATTGGCTATATCCATTTAATACTATACTCATGCTTTAATGTGAATTTATAATTATTTGCTTAATTTTATTTCTGTTATTGTTCTGTTCTTTGTGTTTAACATGTCATGACAATGCTGTCTCTAAGCTTTTCTACAACTTCTTTAATTTTATATGGTTTTAAAAATCGTTTTAAGCACAGTGGATGATGATATTTACTGCTAAATCGTTAATGTATTATTTATTCCCAAACATTTTCTTTATGAAATCTGACAATATAAGTTTTATGTCATAGCATAAAGAATAGTCAAGTTTTGATCTTATATGATAAAACAAGCTTATTTGCTAAAAAAATTATATTTTTCTTTATTCTCATCTATAAATTTAAGATTAAGTTATCTAATTTTATATCTCAATTAAAATTATCTCGTTTCTCATTTTATTCTAAATGACATACCCGTTCTTATATGCTTAACTAGAATATCGATTCCTTTTTTAGTGCTAACACAAATTTTGGATTTTCAATTTTTCATGATTATTCATATTTAATGTGATTGCTATCTTTTTGATTATATATATTTATTTGGTTATAAAATATATATATACTTCGAATATAATTATATTCCTTTGGTATGGGTTTTTTTGGTATCCGGTAGCAAAATAATCGTTTATTTCTTTTTGTAATATTGAACTAATAATGCTATTTCATGCAGTAGATATCTATGTCTTGAGCATATAAATGTATAGCTTAACACGAAAATTGTTGTTTTATGTTTAATCTAATTAAAGCATGTTAAAGACAACTAATTTGATAAAGTGATTTTATATAATTTTTTGTATAAATAGTTTTTTACTTTTTCGTTAATATATGTGTTCGCTACACAGTTTAAAGATTTTAAAAATAACTTTTCATACGAATATTTGATCGTCAAAATAGTCTCAAATAACATAAAAATTTGTTTTATTCGACTTCTTTAACTGAATCGTTGTTTTTCCCAAAGATACATTTTTTGTATATTTCAGCAGTTCCTAAAATAAAAAAGAATACGATCATTCTATAGTCTAATGAAATTATGGTTTATTTAAATTATACTTTGATTTGCTCAACGAAAAGATTTTATTACTTCATTTCGTCTATATGCACTATTTATCGCATTCCATTTTTAACTAATCTTTATACTTTTTGTTTCCCCTTATTTAAACAAAATTTTTCACTATTTATGAGTTTTTAGTAATATTCTAAAAGTCTTTTTTATATAGAATAATCTGTAAAGTTCTTGACCCAGTGCAGCACTTATTTCAATTGAGACAATTCTTGCCCTTAAATACTTAAACTATTGTTAGCTGCAACCTATACCATTTATTGGGGCCGAATCAACCTTGCAAACAAGGCATGATACTTAAATCTTGGTATTTTTGGTATCAAACCAGGGCACTTTGATCATCCTAGTGTTAATATACATATGAAGCCGTGCAACTGACTTACCCAGAGTCCCTCTACTGCAGACGTTCCAATATAAACGGAATACCTAGAGGTTGCCTTGGCTTAATTTAAACGCGTGAACTGTTCTTATTTTTTCAATTTACTTTGTTTCTCTAGATGCGCCTCCTTTGCTCTAAATAAAGCTTAAAATATTTTCGTGATTTGCCAATTTGGTAATGGGTGAATTAAATGCCACATATGTATGCAACTTGATGTCTTTTTAACTTACCACTTAAACTCCCACCTTTGAGGAAAAATGAAGAAAATTGGTAAGTTAGCTATCTGCAACACATACATGAATCAGCTGTTTTGGACTTAAATTCCAAGTTTACAATTGTCAACAGCCTCTGACACCCAAAATTACTAGTAAGTTCTCATCCTAGTTTAACGTCATTACGGACGATATACATCATTAAAAAAATATATTTTATTTTTATTATATAAATTCTTTCATTTTTATTTTATAATATTCCGGAAGCAATGGCGCTATACTTTTAAATTTAATGATATTTGATTCTAATGGATATTTTCGTAATAATGATTCTGTAAGAGTTTGATAAAAAAGTGAATTAACATCATTTCTTAATAATTTGAGAGCAATATGGTATCCTAAGTAAAAAGAAGGGACATTATCTGTTATTTCTTGTATTAGATCAATGGGAAATCGCCGAATTATTAATATTTTTATAATTACTGGATTCTCAATAAAGAATGGATGGAGTATGTGCTTGTAAAAATCTTTTCGATCTTTTTTAGCCATTTCTCGTTCTATTAAAATTAATTTTAATAAAATTTCTAAGTTTGTGTAATATAACTCAGTGTGGACATCAATAGGACAGGTTTTATTTTTATAGTATATTATGGCAGCATTTGAATATGTTCTTATTGTTTTCCAATCACCCTTTATTAAAAGGGGATTCTCTAAAAATACCATCCTATTTTCAGATATATGCCCAACAAATGTAAGCTTTTCAGGATAAAATTTTGTTAATAATATATAAAATTCTCTTATTTTTATATTTGGTTCATTAAGTAAATAATTACTCATTCTATTAACATCTATTAACCTTGCCATTTCCATATTATTTGTTTTTTGAGCTTTAATTAAGTAATAAAAATCCTGGGTTATCGGTGGTATAGATTCTGGTAATTCACTCATCTCATTAAGTAATAATAATAATATTGATGATATTTTCTTGTACTTTAATATTTGATTTAATGAATCAGAATAATTTGAAATAATAAAATTAAGAAAATTTGTAAAAAACTTTGGGTCTTGCTCTGATATTTCAGGATATCCTTTTTCAATTAATAATAAAAATTCAAGTAATTGCAATGTTGGTTGAATTTTTGGTCCTTCCGGACATGTTTCTAATTCGATATCAAATGCTTTACGTATCAAATATTTAATAAGATTTTTACTTTTATAATAATAAATCCCGAAAATAAAATTTTGCTGAGGCTGGATGCATTCGGGAAACAAGTTATATAATAGGAATTGAAAATATGAATCAGATATTTTATTTTGAAATTGTATTACCAATTCTCTTTGTATTCTTTTGTCTTCTAATAAATAACATTCCTTTATTGCTTTTTTAATTTTATTCATAAATTAGCGGTTATATAAATTAGAATAATATGAATCCCCCTTTTATTGATGGTAAGAGCCAAATCTCGTTACATAATAATAGAAATAGAATCGGAAATAGAGTGTTCCGTCACAAAAGATAGCTTGTATAAATTGTGTTACGATCTGCTTTTGACAAATTACGGAGAAATAAAACTTTCTGAATTCGTTTATTTTCAACTTATCGAACATCTACCCGCTAATAACGTATTCATGATACAGGTACCTCGTAGTGTTTGTAGTGAATTGGTGTCTGCTTTTTGTCTTTGCGGGACTTTAAATCAATTTCGATGTAAATTTAATGTTTTATTTGTTTCAGGCTCAATAAGAAGCGCAAAGAAAAGAATTATTAAAAGATTAAAATATAAAATAGTAAAAAAAGAGAAATGAAGATCTTGTTTTAAAGTTCAAATTTTATTAAAAAAATAGAAAGTAATTGCATATATTCATATCATTCTTTATTAAATTAATCCTTATATTGTTTTTAATTAAATCCGAACGTAGATAAATAAATATATGGTGCTATTAGTGACGTATTATATTCTATAATGTTATAACTGATAATACTTGTATAATAGATTCATTGATTAATTTAATTCTACACTTAAATAAAAAACCTAATATTTAGTTATATATCAAATCTTACTTATATTACGCCAAGTAAACATTTTCTTTTGAATATATATACTTTTTTGTATTTTTTATTTGATTTCATGGTTTGTAAATTAGTCTATTTCAATCTTTTATTTATTTATATTAAAAATAAATTTAAGATTTGATGCTATGTCATTCTTTTCGATGGCCTGCGGTTGGCATCCAGTGGCACTTGCTTCTCCGAATCTTTTCACAACATCTTTTACTCGATCTCTTACGTCTATGCTATCCTCAATGATTCTTCTGTACTCAAATGATATGATTGTCTTCTTCAGTACCGTCGATTGAATGTATGCCTCTATCGTGGTGATTATATTTAATTCTTTAAGCTAACTCCTGTGATACTTGGTTAACACACTGTCCCATGTCATGAAATAAGGTATTATTTTAGTTTTTGATTTGCATAGCAAGCATAATTCATTCGCCAAGAGGTCGTAATTCCTTTTCTTTTCTGTTTCAACAATCTGGAGATTATCTTGGCTCGTTATACCAATTTCGACTAATATAATTTCATTCTCCCTCATCGTAAATAAATATATTTGGTCTATTATTTTTTATTGAGATATCATTTCTTATCCTTGTATTGACCCGAATATCGGCTCTTTCATTTTCCATTAGCTTCTGAACTAAATAAGATCGTAGTTTTTTTGATTTTTAAAGCCGTACTTATTCGAAAGTAGAAGGTGAATATGCTTAAGTACCTCATTATGTCTTTGCGTATAGTCATGGCCAAGCATTCGATCACAACCTGTTGCCAGATGGTCAATCGACTTTTTGGCTCTACTGCAATGCTGGCATTGTAAAGTATTGTCTCTCCAAAAAACGTTTCTATCTTGGATATAGAAATAAATTAGTTCAGCACGGGGATCAATATTCCCTTATTTATCCAAGTAGAAAAGTCTTTTAAACTAACAAGCTCATTTGAGTGGGCCCTATATAACTTTTCATAAAGTTTTTTCTTATTGATTTCGTCATAAAGGAGCTTACGCTGAGCATTCAAGAGACTCTTGGCAGAAACGTCTGTCAGTGAGTACTTTGACCTGAAGTATTGGTATATAAGAGAGAGAGGTGAGTCTTGTTTTGCTCTTCAACTTTCAAGATCGCTGCTCGTCTTAAGGAAATATTTTTATATTTTTCAGCGTGTCTAGTAATTGAAGAAGCATATACTCACTTTTCATCTTCATAGAATGGAGACTTCTTCCCATTTCTGTTCGGGGAAGATATAACCTCTCTTTAAACCCAGGCTTTAAGTGTACCTTATGTTTAATGAGAGTTTAGCGTATTTCATGATCAAGCTTTAAGAAGTCAGCAGGTTCGAGGTATTGTAGTCTAATGTGATACTTGACAAGAGAAATGGCATGCTCGTTTATTGCTTTAAATAAAATTTTTAAGTTGAGGTTAGATTCACACAGCCTATTCACTCTTGCCAGTAGCTCACGTCTTACCTTCTCGAATGATTCTCGCATAATATTGCTACTATGATCCTCTATTATACCTAGGTACTTATATACTCCAGTACCATCAGGGAGAGTAGCAGTGTTTTTGCACTGAGAGTCATTCGTACCCGACTTTTTTCGGTTAATCTCCAACCCTATGGCCTTGAAGAAAGACTCAGTTTCTTTCACCATATTGCCTATTACCGTGCTGTTAGTTGCCAAGAGTTTGAGATCATCAATAAATAATAGGTGTTTAGTATCATGCGAAATTTCTTCCGGATGTAATGACACCTTTGGGTATCTTTCATTAAGCCTTCGGCTCAAAGGATAGATACACAGGACGAAGAGAAGAGGGCTAAGGCTATCACCTTGAATTATCCCTTTATTCACCTTTTATTGACTATACTCTTTGGTCCAGCTCTTACATCTAAGCTCCACTTAGCTGTTATCTCTTTAACAAAGCAAGGTATCCATTTAGCAAAACCCAATTTAAATATACACTCTACCAAGTACTTGTGGTTGATGGAATCAAAAGCTTTCTTCACGTCAATCCACGTTAATTTTAACAAGTGTCCGTGCTATTTGTTTAGAGATAGAGTGAGCATGGCCTGCTCTTTTGCACCCTGGACTCTCCTTACAGTACCCAGCTTGTTATCGGCCAGCAAACCCCTACGATCAACCTCTAGCTGCATAACTTGAGTTACACATTTAGTTATGAGCTTGTAAAGGTTAGACATACGAGTAATAGGTCTGAAGTCTGAGCATTTACTCGGGCTGCCTTTAGGTATCAGGTATGTTATGCCCTGATAAAACCAGTCGGCTTGCGTCTTTCCCTCTAGGCATATATCCTTTATTATATTATAAAGGTGCTTATGCACTGAAGATATATGCTTTATGAAAAAAGTAAAGATACCATCGATGCTAGCTGCTTTCCAATTAGGTAGGCACTTTATAATATCTTCAAATTCTTTGAGATTTGAGAAAGTGGTTAATTCAATGGAGTCCGGGAGATGTTCTACTAGATACTCATTGTATCCATTACTTATCTTATTTGTGGTTTCCCACATCTTAGACCAATACTCCCTTATCTCATTGATATCCACCTGGTGCTCTGGTCCATCTACACCAGACAGCTTCCAGTAGAATTTACTCCTATACAATTCGAAGCATTGATTTTCACGTCTGCGCTCTTTGCGCTTAGTATGGATTTCAAGCTTCTTCTCGTAAATACGAGCCGATTCTTTTAATGAAATCATCGCCTCCTTTACATCATGCGGTTTTTCCTAGGTTAGGTTTAACCTTTTCATGACTTGTTTGGCTGCTATGATTTCGATGTCGGATAGCTTGCTTATATCCTTTGCCTTTTTTAATAACTCAATTGAGAGCAGAGATTTTATTTTCAATGCTCTGCTTCCAATTTGATTGAAGCTTAGGCTTAAGTGAAGCTTCCTGGTAGCACCACTGTACTGTTTGGAGAATCCTTGCAACTTCGCACATGGTTTTGGGAGGGTTGGTAACCATGTATTCTCCTGCGATTTGGTTTAGGGAAAAAAGTAGTTCTTTATCGACCTTTGCTTCTGG